>CAUYQV010126788.1:0-65800 GCA_963574575.1 Galagoides demidoff | reverse complement strand
TGTCTAGTACCTGTTTTTCTAGACTCTAGCCTCTCCCTTCCTGACCTTGAAAAAGTAAGCACCATATTGTAGGAGGACTACAGAGAGGGTCACAGGACAAAGATTTACAATTGGCCTCCAGTTTCTGTAAATAACCTATGACCAACAATCAGCAAGAAGCCAGGGGCCCACATCCTCCAGCCTCAAGAAAATGAATTCTTCCAATGACCCAAGAGAAGGCTTGGAAAGAGTTTCTTCTCCAGATAAGAATTGAGCTTGGGTGCCCCTTGATTATCAATAACTAATTTGAAAACTAAATTACTAGATTGAGTTAGATGGTAAATAAATAATAGCAGTGACCAAGTGACAAAAGAAACACACTTATGGCAATGTATTGTAGCCTGGGGCAACAGAATGAGACTCTGTCTCAACAAAAGAAAAAAGAAGAAATATATTGCCACTGATTTCCTACTCTCAGTTGAGAAGAAAAATAATGTGAATCATGCAACAAAAGCAAGTTTTGAACGCCCTGTGGGACATACATGGTCAAATACACAATATTATTCTTAAATAATCTTAATTACAAAATCTTAAAATGGTTCTTAAATATATCTTTAATGTATGGAATTTTAAAAGAAAATAATCAATTGAATTAAATATCATCTCTTGGATGACAGAGGAAGAAGAAATAAAAGAAGGAGGGTGACAAGCTCTCTGTGAAGCTACTAGATTGTTGGCTGGCTTTACTGGACCTAGTAACAAATTCCTTTATTTTTTCTCTGCCTAACACATTGCCCTGACTTGATTATCCTAGTAAGTCACACAGCACTTTCGACCATATAGATTGGCAAGTGAGCCAGTTCTATGGCATCATGATACTCATCTCCCTGGTAACAGGAATGAGGCGATGGTGTAGGCATTTCGATCTAGAAGAACCAAGCTTAGTTTACCCTGTAGACTGATACACAGACTCTAAGGAAAAGAACATCTTTCTTCTGGAGTAAAATGAAGCTGCCAATGCTCGTTCCTCACATCATATTTGAAAAATGTTTTTCCAATGAAAGGAAATAACAGTAGCACATTGAGAAATACTAAGTGGGGTCAGAGAAACAGGGATCCTTCCTGGAATGGTGTCTGCTTCCGATTGCGATCCTTCAGGCCCTGACTCCCAAAGGACCTCTTCATTCTGCTGATTCTCCAGTGTCTTTCCAAATTCTAGGAGCCAGTAATGCCCTTTCTTTATTCTGATGTGACCCGAGTTTCTGTTACTCACAGTAGAGAAAAATCTTGACCGATACAAAGTGTAAGTTTAAAATGCCTTCCGGTAAGCTTCTGGCATAGGAGAATTTTACCCTGCTCCAGAGTAGCAGAAACCTGACCTAAATGCTATTTCCCATATAAAAGTGATCAACCGTTTTAAAAACGTTTTTGGTAAACATCTAAATCTTCAGCACACATCTTACCTCTATTACAGTTTACCACTACTCGGGATGTTCTTTTCCCTAAGCAAGAGAAAGGAAAGCTTTACATATTCATATTTAGATCTTTTTAAGTGGTTTAAAAACTTAAGAATAAGACAGAATTAACTATTTTAAAACAGTTTCCTGTTTCAGAAAATGCAACTATTCTAATCAGGAGAAAAACCACTAATTGACGGTCTATATTGGAAGGTGAGTGTTAAAGATCACCCAGTTCCCTGGCGGTTACGACTCTCAAATTAACCTACAGGGATACGAAAACATTAGAGAAAAAAGGGGCAGTATACCTCCAGAGAGAGCAAGCTGTGTTCTGCACCTTAGTTCTGTCCTTGCAGCCATGAGAAAGCTCTTCCTTGGGTAGCACGTCCTAGTGATTCGGAGTCCTGTTTGTGGGGAAGGACTTTTTGGATTCAAATTTTGGCTTTGCCCCTCTTGATATGTATATGACCCATAGACAAATCACTGTATCAGCTGCCCCACTGTGTATTAGTTATCTATATGATAGGGTCCTTGAGAGGATTGAATCAGTTATCCACAGGATTCAGTATGTGCTAGATGGTCTTCATTTGTCCCCATGGGTTTGAGTTCCACTCCTCTTCCCTCACCCGCCTGCCTTGGTAGTTGGGAAACAGACTTGTGTATTCTGTCCACAGCAGTCAACCACCTTCTTCTCCGGCTTCCAATTAGGCTTGACAAATGCAAGGCACCTCTAGGAGACTGGCGGGGAGAGGAAAAGCAAGATCTGTATGTTTTTCCCATAGCCAGATCCCTGCTAGGCCTCACATGGGCAGTGCTACAGTTGTCTTCTGAAAGCTGGGCTGCTGCTCAGCCCCACTCTCCTTCTGCAGCTACAGATTTGGTGAGTTCTGTTAACGTCTCCTCCTCTGGCTCCTTCTAACTTAGGCAGAGCAGCGGCTTCCCTCGGTTAACTCAGTCTGGGATAACTCATCATCCTCTGTTGGTTTACTTTAATTCTGCCCGTATTTTTGTAAATAGTCCTTTAATTGAACTCCTGAATCATCTCTTTTGAGTATGCCATCCCTTTCCTGTTGGGTCTCCACACACTTAGAATGAGTATTCATTATGCAGTACCTTATAAATAAATGTTACCTATTATTAAAGAAATCGCCAGGGTGAATGTGCTGAGTACGGCAATCATTGTAAGGATGTATAAACATAAACTTCCCTAGAGCAAAATTATCATTCAAAGACTTAAGAGGGCAAAAAGTACTTTACTCTTATAGCAGTACCCAAGAAGACTGCTGCTTATTAAAAAAAAACCCAAAAACAATAAACAAAAAAAGCAAAAACATAAATAGTCAAGACAAATAGTGATAACGAAGATATGCTATCAGTGAGAATATCTGAGTGAAATACCCACCACACTTTAAAAATACTGGATTCTTCTTTTCAAATAAAATAAAAATATGTGTAAAAGAACTATGTAATAGCTAAATGTGAAGTTTTTTTTAAAGCTATGCAAAATTACTTAGAAAAGAGGCACCCCATAGTATAGTTTTAGTTCTTTTTATGTCATATTTTGTACTGCCCTCTACAAACATGACTGTACATCCAGCTATATAACTTTGCAAGAATCTTAGGGGAAATACACAAATATTGAGTAGTTTTGAAATTGAATCTGATCACATGGTAAGACTCTCATGCCAGCTAACTTAGAGAACTTATAAAGAGAAAGGATTATGGAAATAAGTGGGTGCAGAGTTTTTCATCTTTCTTATTTAAGAACTGGAGAGGAGTTAGCACAATGAAAAATAACACCGTTATTTGTGAAAGAGAAAGCAAATGATCATGAAAAATGTTGATGATCAGCCCTCATGCTTCATCTTCTACCCCATGTATTTAAACAGCAAACCATAGCAAACAGTAGTATAAGTATTAGAATTTTTCTTTATTAAGATTTTTTTCTTTCCTTTGCTTATAAGCAAAGAAGATTCAAATCCTTTAAAAGTCTTACCATCTATTTTAATATGATGTACCGAATGTTATCAGTAACTTACCTTAGGGAGAGTTCCTATAAGTAGAAATTAATGCCAGACCAAACATCGCTATTGGTTTGTTCTTGGGAGTCTGCCAAAAGGATTACATATTTACAAATAGAATGTATTCTATCATTAGTTTTTTAGTATTACTGCAAAACTGCAATGATTTTCCATTTAATAGGAGGAAGAAAAAAAAAACTCATTCCGAGAGAATTGTTTCTTAAGGGGGAAAAAAAAAAGGCAATGCCCTTCTCAGCAGAAATCATTGCCAGGGTGTAAAGGTAACACAGTTCATCTTCTGGTCTATTACAGTATTAAAGGTTTTATATTTTTCCTTTTCTCACTTCTTTTTTTCCTGTTGCATGTTGTTTCACCAGCTTTTATGAATTGATCCGATGTCAGTGTTATTATTCTCTCCTGTTAAAGGTGAGGGATATTTCTGGGCTATTTGCCTTTGCTCTTTATGATTGTGGCAAAGAAAATACAGGCAGCTTCTCTTTAATCAAATCAAGTTTAAAGCAAAATAGGGACAAAGTTCTACATGCATAGGCAATGGGGATAAGCCGAACGGAATAGATTGCAAGCAGCATTTAAAGTTACAGAGACTGGTTTTTATTAGGGCTGCTCAATGAACTGTCAAGCCATCTGTGTGCTAAGAATTCTGCAAACTAAAGTAGCCTTTTTTCTCTTATGCACAATTGGGGAAAAATAACTGTATATTCAATGCTAACTGGATAAAGCATCCTAATAAAATTCTCCTCTGCACAGCATTGAAATTATGCATTGGATGCTGATGGGAAAAAAAATCTAGAACCACTTCAAATATTCAAGCTGTTTTAATAAAATGGAAGAAAGAAGCTGTTAAAAGAATATTGGTTGAGAAATCACACATTTGTTTAGAGGGGCCTTAGCTAATTCTGTAACCAACCACTATCAATTCTGACCATCCTCCCTGTATTAGATATTGAGACTGAGCTTAGGCTCAGCACACTGAAGCACAAGAAGAGATGAACTTCAAGTCTTTCTCAGTGACAGCTGGATAGTGTTTCCTTTGTAAATGCTCGTAATGAATAATGACAAATAACATCACATTGGCATTAGTCACCAGGCTTGAGTTTGAACAACTCAGAGGAACAGGTGAAGATAAAGGGTTTGATGATAGACTGAGAGCATCTTAAAATAAAGAAACTAGAGATTAAAAATTCTATTTGGTTCTGAGCACATTATGTTTCTGTCTCATGTAGTGCTATAGTTGCTGTGAGTCACTCCAGCTTGGTTTAATGGTTTATATCACTCAGGACTAAATTTTAATGTCATGAGCTTTTTGTATTTTTTGTTCGTTTGTTTGAGACAGAACTTACTTTGTCACCCTTAGTGGAGTGCTGTGACATCATAGCTTACAGCAACCTCAAACTCTTGGGGTCAAGTGATCCTCTTGCATCAGCCTCCCAGGTAGTTGGGACTATGGTCACCTGCATGAGCTTTTTCTAGATTTGTGGCTACCGTATCTTGCATTTTCTTCCTCTTATACACCCAGAGGAAGAGGAAATTCTCATTTGCTGAAGCTTTGGTGCAAAGGAAGACCTTCAAGGTCAGCCAATGTCCTATCTCACTATCTTTTACTGTAAAGTCTCAATAAGTCTTTTTGGATGAATAATGTAAAAGGCTATTAATGGTGATCTCATTATGCAGGACATTGAACAAGTTGTGATGTCTCCCAATCTATCCCCTTTTGACTAAACCTCCAACATAGGAAGTCTAATTCCAGAATAAGCACAACTGGCCTATAAAATTAGGTATCTTAATTTGGTAAGGGCTTAGAATAGATATCTAAAAGCATGAAGCTTGAGACATGAGCTATGGAATGGGAAATGGATGGAAAGGTGAATGGGGAATAGAGTAGGTACCAAAAGAGAGAGAGATCCATTCACCCAATAACCAACATGTGCACACTGAGAAGCTCCAATGCCCGGCACTGTGTTGGACTGAGACAGAGGACAGACATGAAGCGAGGTAGACTGCTCCCTGAACTCAGCAAGCTTTCATTTTAGTGAGAAGAGACTTTAAATAAACACATAGACAGTAAATAAAGAAGATAATATCTGATAGAATACACATTGAGAAGCAAATAAGATGGTAAGACCTACCAAGTGGGCAGGGCTGAGGAGACAGAATGGTCAGAATGGCACTGAACTGAGACTTAACTACAGACCAGGAGCCAGGCATGCAGACTGCAAGGGAAAGAAAGGTCCAGGAAAACAAAGTTCAAGTGTAAAGACCTTGATGACTATTTTTTTTTTCCCAACAAACTTAGCTTGTCAAAGGAACACAAGTCCCTGTGGGTGATATGTAGTGGAGGAGACAATAGAAGTTATGTCTGGAGAGGTAGATAAGGCCAGGTAAAGGGTGTCAGAGTTCCTGTTGATAAGACTGAATTTTATTCATAACAAAATTGCAATTATTGAAGACTTAAATAAGCTTCTATGTCCACTAAGGCTGCCATAGTGGAATATCACAGAAAGAATGACTTACACAACAGACATTTATTTTTCTCACAGTTTTGGGGGCTGGAAGTTCAAGATCAAGCTGCCAAGAGATTGGTTTATAGTGACTTCTCTCTCCCTCCCTGTCTGCCTTCTGGCTGTGTCCTCACAGGGGCTTTTCTCTGGACATGCACACTCCTGGTATCTTTCCCTTTTTTTGATTCTTTTCTTTCTTTCTTTCTTTTCTTTTCTTTTCTTTTCTTTTTTTTTTTGAGACAAAGTTTAATTTTGTATCCCTGGGTAGAGGGCCATGGCATCATAGTGCACAGCAACCTCAAACTCCTGGGTTCGAGTGATCCTCCTGCCTCAGCCAACCTAGTAGCTGGGACTATGGGTACCTGCCACCACACCTGGCTATTTTTTAGAGATAAGGTCTCACTCTTACTCAGGTTGGTCTCGAACTCCTAAGCTCAAGCAATCCACCATCCTCAGCCTCCCAGAGTTCTGGGATTACAGGCCTCTTCTACTTCCTATAAGAAAGCCTATCAGGACCACATCCTTATAATTTAATTTAATCTTAATTACTTCCATGAAGATCTATCTTTAAATAGACATTTGGACATTAGGACTTCAAGATAAAAATCTGGGGAGACACTCTCAGTCGGTCTATACACACACCTCAGGTGCTGAGTGATACAGTCTTTTATTTGTAAAATACCTCCCCTTTGGCCACCATGCAGAGTTTGGATTTGTGGGGAGAGAGTCTCATAATAAAGTAAAAAACAAAAACAGTGTTCCTTTCCTGGCACTTTATGTTAATGTCCTCTCCCAAACCTCATCCTCATTAGATGTGTGCAAATAGATGTAGGAAAAGCTAGTTTATCAGATGTTCTTGATGGATCTGAAAGTCAGGGTTCAATTCATTCAAAGAAATGAATCTTGGATGTCCCAAACCAACAACAACAACAAATAACAGATAACAAATTTTTGTGTTTATTTTTTGTTTTCCTGCTTTAAAGAATATGAGGTCATGTTTTGGGTTTTTTTTTTTTTTCTGTAAATTTCAAGAAAGCCACTGTTAGATCACTGGTAGCAATATCAACATTGTAAAAGTCTCATAGATCCTAAAGGTCCTACATCCCACACAAGGATGTTGGCCGTTGTTGTCATATCGACCCAGAAAGAAGTATTTCATTGACCATGCTCCATTTTCCATGGCCCTTTTGGAGCTTGGGTGATGGCCCTAGACATTGAAACAGGGAATTCTTTTCCTTACCCCATTTGCCTGGGGCACAAGAGGAAAGGAATGGGGCGGCAGTAGCAGCTATCAATTGTGAGCCTGTGACACACATCTGCTACATGCTTTAAAACGGCATGTCCTTGAATAGAACAAAACCATGAGATAGTTATTATTAAACCAATTTTAGAAATAAGGAAAAGGAGGCTTAGATGGGTGAAACCATTCATTCAAAGTTACATGAAGAATAAGTAGAGAGCCAAGATCTGCTGCTCATGTATCTCAAAAGCCTTAATTCTAAGCTGCCTGCAAGGGGGATACCTCCGCAATCTCTGGGGTTTCACTTCTAAAGTCACCCAGCAAACATTGGCAAAATTTTCCTAGACTTGCAATAATCAAAACTGTGCAACCAAATGTGGAGGTTGTAAAATAAATTCTTGTCTATTCCAGCAAAAGATATAACAATGATTTATGTGCAGGATGCTCCCTCATCAATAGTCCTCCCTTCATGTCTGCTAACTTTGGACTACATATAGCTGGCCAAGACAGAGCAGTAGAGAGGAGTGCAGGCTATGGGATAAGACAGTGCCATTTGAATTCCTGCTGCCCAACGATCTCCTGTGTGACTGTGGGTCCCACTGACTAGGAGGGTATGAATGGAAGGTAGGAGGGCAGACACTCAGTTTTTCTTATTGCACCTGGAGTTTCATTTGACTACTTCCTTTTGTAAAAGCAGGAAGATAGCAGGACCAGGCAAAATATCACTGACCAGTATTTATTCAATTCGTCATTTGTTTCCTCTGAACCAGGTATGCATCTACGGCTCTTTCCTCTCTAGAGTACTGTGTCGCTTCTTCAGAAACATCCATTGCCAAGGATCTCTTAACTGAAGTTCTACTGACTCACAGAGATGTGACCCTCCTGATGGGCAGTCTCAGACTTCCCTTCACCTGTGAGCATTTGGTCGTATACCCCCTGACCCTCCCAGCAGAGATATCCTGGCTTCTCTAGGCAACTGGCTCAGACAATGCCAGGGCAGCTCTCTCACGCACGGTGTATGTCCAGTCAAATGAAGATGTGCACTTCTAATCTTCCATCTATAGGAGTGTGGTTGCCTCCCAGACACAGCACTCTCCTCTGCTGCACCAGAAATCTTCATGGGGGACACATAGGACGTTCTTCAGAGGAGGTTTGAGCTGAGAGTAAAGAACTCCCTTGCCAAGGCATCGATGGAGGGAATGAATGGCACCAATACCTCTCTCCAAATAAATCCTTGACCTAAATTCCAGTATCTCCTTCCATGGGTTATTCAGTCTTAGAGTGGCCAATTGTTGAAATTTCATTTATAACTCTCGGTCAATGTTTGCTAGTTCCCCGTTGTTGGGCTAGAGACTCACTTTGAAATACATAGTTATTGACACTTGGGACCACAGATGAAATTCACTCAATATATTTATAGGCATAGAAATGTATCTGTAAGGATATATAGCTTGCTATGAACAGTAATAACTAAGTGTAGTTAGATGAACTTAGACCTGTGCTATTTATATGTTTTGCCTCTGTTAATTTACTATTTTATAAGTATGAAATAAAAGTAGCTTCTGTCTTATTTATTGTTGTGAATACTTATGGGGGCTTAGCACACTGAAACCCAGGTTAAGTATTATTGTTATTATTCTAGTTACATGTATTAGTATTATTATTTACACATTCAGTAGATATTTATTGAGCATTTCTTCTATGTAAGACATTCTGCTATTTTTCATGGATATAATAGCAAGCAAGAAAAACCTGGTTTTTTTTTTTTTTGCCTTAACTTTTGTTAAAGGGGACTAAAAAAATGTTAAGTAAACAGATAATGCATTCAATCACTATGAATTATAATTAGTGGTATAAAAAAAGGCATAATGAGGGACACAGAGGAGACTACAATGATTAGAGGGAGCATCTGATTTACTTAGAATGGCCGTGCAAACTCTCTCTGGGCAAGTAGATTTAGAGTAAGATGGGATGGGATGGGAAGGAGAGGAGAAGAGAGGGGAGGGGAAGGGAAGGGGAGGGAAGGGAAGAGGAGGGAAGGGTATCCTTAGGAGAAGTATTATCAAGAAAGAGCAGCCCATGGCTGGAAGTGGTGGCTCATGCCTATAATCCAGGCACTCTGACAAACCAAGGCAGTAAACATACCAGCAACTTTTTAAATGTCTGTTTGGGTATTAAACCAGAGCATGTAAGCAGAGTTTAGCACCTTATTATTCTACCTTGGGGGAGCTACTAGAAGGAAGCAGGCAGGATGCGGATTGAAAGTACAAGCTTGCAAGAGGTGAGGCTCACCAGTGGTGCAGGAGAGCCCCGAGCAACGTCCTCAGTGGCTGTTTATTGAGAGGATAACAGGTGTGGGGAAGGCCCAGTAATGATGTACAAGGGCTACCTGCTTAAGGGTGGCCAAGTGCTCTTTTCTCACGTGCTCTTTCCCCACAACCCCCACAATGAAGCACGGTAAAATGGTCAAGGTTTAACACCTGCTTACTTAGGAGTGAACAATCTCATCCCTTTCCGGAACTCAGTTACTTGGGGGTTTGCCCTCCAGCTAAAAGACATCTCTAGGCTTGCCAGGAGACTGTCCTGCTCTCAGCCTTTCCTTGGATGTGTTAAGAACCTGTGACTGTCCTGGCGAGCATAGTGTCCATTCCCCTACACTACCTGTCTTTCTTTAATATTTTTATATTTTTATTATGAAGTATTTCATGTGAATATGGACTTTTTACATAGTTGCTTCTTAAAATGTTGCTTTACTGAGTTTGGCGCTTTATTAAATTTTGCTCATGAAGTGAGTATCTCCCTCAATTCACCAGAGTCCCAGCACTGCCTGGGACTTGAGCTCAGGAATTCAAGACCAGCCTGAGCAAGAACAAGACCCCATATCTACTGAAAAATAGAAAAACTTGCTGGGCATTGGGGTGGGCACCTGTAGCCCCAGCTACTTGAAAGGCTGAGGTAAGAAGGATCACTTGAGCTCAGGAGTGTGAGGTTGCTGTGAGCTATGATGCCGTGCACTCTACCAAAGGTGACAGAGTGAGACAGGCACACACACATACACACACGAGAAAAAAAGGGGAAGAGAGAGCAGAGCATTACTCAAGGCAGGAAGAAACTCTGTATGTCAGAGGAACTAAACTATCCAAGCTAGGGAGACTGATCTGAAGGGTGATGAAACACAGTTAAGGGCCTGCTAGTCCCCCGCCCTGTGGGCTGTGATCTGGTTTGGATCTCATCCTCAATGCGTTATGATTTTCTTTGGTAATATGGCACACAGCATAAACCTAGAGAAAGTGGGAGTGACCCATTGAAAGAATTCCTTTGCTTTAAAATTATAAGAATTTATATTCCTGCTCCTTTAACTAATAAGGCCTATGAAGACAGAGATGGGGACTGTTTAGGATGTAGATAATGATCCAGCATAAAGATAAGCCAGAATAAATGCTTTGTGAGTGAATGAATGAGAATGAATGCCTACGTGATGGCAATATGACACAGTGGCTAAATGCTTGACGTGACTCTGACAGACCTGCATTTGAATCTCTACTTTCCCAGTGTGTTGGTTGTGTGGCTGTTACAAATACATTCAGTACTTGAGAGGAAAGGGCTAACTGGGGGCATGGTGATGAATTCCCTGAAGGATGGCCTCCCAGAGAGAGAGCTGGTCTCCTACAGAGCAAGGCCATTTGAGAATGGAAAACCACTCTGGGGAAGCTGGCAGTTAATCACAGTCCTCTAAGGCAATGGCTCAGACTGGAGCTAAAGCCACATCACAGAGGGGCAGGGCTTCAGCCCCTCACTAAAAATGAGGGGTGGGAGGCAGGAAGAAAAATTTACACAGCTTCCAGCAAAGCACGGACTCTTGTATCTAGTTACTCTTGGGAGAAAGGTTAGAGCTCCACCAGTGCTGAATAGGAGTGCAAGAACAATTCACCACCTGGTAACAAGCCAGCCTCATTTTCACTGGGGACATTAAAGCTTCTAATTTTTTCTGCTGAAAAACCCAACAACTCTCGGCCATAGCCCTACTGACATCTAGACCTATGTCGATCTAGAGCGCTCTGGACGTTGGGCAACAGCTGTGTGTGCTTCTGCCATTTGTCCCCCAAACACTCTTCCAGACCCGGGCAGGGTTACAAACCGTCAGGTCCTTTGTTCTCTCTTTGTTCTCCATTACCCGAAACCTCAGTTTTCTTATCCGTAAAAAATGTTTAAATACCACCAACTGTTTATATGCTTGGGTATTAAACCAGAGAGTATAAGCAGAATTTAGCACCTTATAATTCTACCTGTCTTTAGTTAATATTTTTATTATTATGAAGTATTCCATGTGTGAATATGGACTTTTTAAAATGTTCTTTACGATATTAATTATCTTAATTACCGAGTTTGGCACTTTCTTAAATTTTGCTTCTAAAGTGAGTTATCTCCCTTAATTCACTAGAGGCCCAGCCCTGCCTTACCAAAAATATGTTAAATATTAAAAATAATGTACATTGTTTGTTATTATTGTTGTTACTATTATTATATTCCTGGGCTTTACCTTGCCCTCCCTCTCCTCTTCTCCGTTTCTCTGTCTCTCCAGGCATTATGCACCCCCACACACACGCACCCCTCAAATGGCTACAACTACAACTGCATCGCTATTTATAGAGAACAAACTTAACTGCTGAAAAATGAAAAAAAAAAGCAATGCATTTATATGTATATAAATATTATCTAGTCTTTTAATCTTGAATTAATTCCTATCAGAACCCACAACATGCAGTGTTTTATACAAGATTCAATGCTGGAATTATTGTATAATGTGAGTTTAACACGTGTTGTTGATTTGAGAGAGGTCTGTCTGTTTTGATCAACAATTTCAACAATTCTAGAATTGTACCTCAAGAAACATCCACAGATTTAGAGCTTAGCACAACTTCTGTTAATGCGCAGTATGAGAAAGTACCCGAGGAAAGGTCTGACTTTTCAGCGGGCTCCCTGAAGAAGGACAGTGACCAGATTAGAGGGATACGCTTTCAGGAAGGAGCAGCAACCCACTTCCCCTGGTATAACAGGTCGTGTGCACACAGTTCAGAAAATGGCCATCTATTTATCACTGGGTGATTTCATTAATTACTCTATATTGTATAAATAATTAATAGTAATGAGGTTTAACTTTTATTTGCCTTACAATTACACGCAAATGTTTTCAGTACGTGTCACGTTTAACTTTTGACAACATAGTCCTTGCAAAAACAATGGGGAGAGGGAGGATAAAGTGGAAGGAGAAAGTAATGGAATGAAACAGAAGAGGGAAAGAGATATGTGGGGGGCAGTTGAGGTGTTTCTGAGTAACAGAGCATTCGAGTGGGGCCCCTATGTTCAAAAAGTCAGTTTTGGTCTTCCAGAGATCAAAACTAGTCTTTACGAAAATACAAAAAATAAAAAAAAAAAAAATTTAAAATAAGAATAATAAATACAAAAAAAAAATGTGTATTTGGGGAGCTGCCCAATTGACAGTCACTTTTTCTTAGTGAAATTCTGTTAATTTTTTTTAAATGTAAGCATTATAGCCAAACTTATAAGAAAAATGAAATGTAAAGTCCGTACTCTAATGCAGGGGATCGTTCTTAATTTTCATACTTCCTGCCAACAAAGGGCTTGTTCAGTGATTGATGACAGAATCTGAGTACTGGCTGAGATCCGATTTGACATAAAGAGTTTGGGAAGAATTAGGTTAAAGCAACCAAAGGACATGCGGAATCCCTTTCCGGCAAATGACCTTCGCAGAGGAGTTGCGTGTACGCTGGTAAAACAGCCGCTCATCTGGAAGTAGGCGCTGTCTTGAGAGTATATTGAATTTATGAAGTCCCTCCCTGGATGCTTTCAAAATATAACTTTCTATTATCAGGTTCTATAGAATTGGAAAGTACCAGACGGGAGAGAGGCTTTCATGAATGATTAAATAATCAAAGAAAATAAAATGAAGATGAGCTGCAAGCAGACCCGGGAGGGTCGTATTATGGGCGCAATAAAAGTGGCTTGATAGAAAATCCGTGGGAGTATTTGCCATTGGGGCTTCCAGATAAGCAGGGGTAAGAATTTATGCAATTCTTTTATTAACTGACTTTCTCTGGACTTTGCATGTGGACTTGCTCACTTAGGGCCATTCTCTCTTTGTGTGCAGAGTTTATTCAGAACAGAACCCCTTTGTTCAGACTACCCTGAGTCTCTATAATGAGTGACACTTCCGATCTCTCTCGTGGAAAAAATATTTCCAATTTTATTTTAAGAAAACGCGTGGCACAAATGGACCTAAAGAGAATAGGGAGCTATACCTTCCTGTTTGTCTTCCACGATTTGCATACGTCTCCCCTAATCACAAAGTTAAATGCTCAGCATTATTTTCTTTTTAGTCACTGACAGGTATCCTGCGTTATTATAAAGCAGATTTTTCGTGAAAAATAATTTTCCGTGGATAGAAAAGCATCTCAGATATACATTTTAGTATGGAATGAATTCTAACAATTCAGGTAATTTTAACATACACTGTAATTTTAGATTGAATGTTTTAGTGAAAGCAATGTCTGGCTAAGGTCAGAATAGTTTACCCTTTTTAAAAAAAAATACTGAGAGGTACAGTATGTTATAGTAAATTAAATGGCTTATGTAGCCTACTTTCTTGGGATAATCTGGGTTGTAAATGTTTGTGAGATTTAGAAAATCTCCAAATTCACTAGGAAATGATACCAAAGAAAATATTAAAATGTAGCCCATTTATAAGTTATCATCTGAAGTAGCAGTTCTCAACCTGTGGGTCGCGACCCCTTTGTAACAATGAAAATACATCCTGCATATCAGATACTTACATTATGATTCCAAACAGTAGCAAAATTGCAGTTATGAAGTAGCAAGGAAAATAATTTTATGGTTGGGGGTCACCACAACATGAGGAAGGTTGAGAACCACTGATTTAAAGTATAAGGGAAAAGGAGCATCAGTGACACTTATTTAGATGTCCCATAACATATGTCTGATTAGGTAGTCACTGAACGTCATGTCCAGCTATCACTGAGAGAGAATAAGGAACCAGGCCTGTATTTGTCATGTGCGTGAGAAAAAAATAACCGCCATTTTTATGTCCATTTTGTTGTTGTTGCTTGGTTCTGAGCGAATCAGTAGAGTCTTATAAAGTATCTTAGTCAGAAGAAGACATAAATTGATCCCTTTTAATAGTAAAAAGAATATAGAGAGTCAATAGAGGTTTAAAGAGTAGGAAGAAAGTGCTCAGGGGCTGATCTCTAAGGTGAGATTACCCAGTGATTTGAAAAGTGACCAATTCTGAGACCTGTTATGAACAGTTCTGTGGCACTGGTTGCAGAGATAGACGTTCATTGTAGAATAATTTTGTGTGGGTCCACAAACATGTTCTTACAGGATCAACTACAAATAGTTCCCCTTTTAAAATACACTTAGGACCTAATGGCATTTGAATATCATTTTGAAGGAATAATTCAAGAAAGACACAAACATTAGGTGCTATTATTTTTTTTCCTTTATTTTCTCAGACCTTCAGATGATAGTGGAAATATACAGTTGAAACAGCAGCTCGCGTTTACTCTTGGAGATATCTGCTCTTATCCCCAGAGGATATTTTGTGATCACAAGAGGAAGCCTGTGCTTTGCTGGGACAGGTGTTCAGAGAGAAATGAAGGCACAGGGAGAAGTTTAAACAGCCTTTTTTTACAGCTCTCTAAGAGGTTGTGTCTGAGACTCTGCTCCGTGATCTGATGTAGGGAGCAGTGCAGGAATTCAGGAAGTGACGTCTACTGGCACGCACATAACACACAGGGCGGCGGATTAACCAAAGTGAATGGGGACAGATGAAACTCTGTCAGGGCATCTCAGGATACCGGGTTCAACATAGCATCAGAAAATGTGAGGGGAAAGGGGGAGTTAAAAAGTAAGCTGAGGCATGACAGAATTTTAAAGAACAAATTTCTGCAAATAGCAATTCATGAACTAGGCAACTCCAAACCAAAAGTAGTTTGGAAGCTCCTCTAAGGAGACACAAGGGGCTACCATAGGATGAATCTGGAAGTAAAGCAAAGAAACTGTTCTGATCGTTTATGGTTATACAGTTGTCTCATCTGGTCTATCCTGTTGGAAAGACCCTAGTTAGAGGAATACAGATGTTTTGGCTGCTTCTGATTGGCTGAGCTGAAGTTCTATTTTTCTTTAGTACAGGCATTTACAAGAAATATCCCAAGTTAAGTCTAACTAATGCTTGAAAACCAAGCAATGTTAAAATCACTGTGAGGCCTACCTGGGTTTGTCTGCTCAGGGATTCTTCAGGCCTGGTCTCCACTTCTATAGACTTTTGCAGGAGGCAGAGATAAAATAGTAAGAGCACCCTGGGAACCCCAAGTTTGCAAACAAGGCAGACACCACAACTACAGCTTCCTTCCTTCTCCCAGATTTCAGGGCTCTTTGATGATGAGAAGCAAGGACTTTAGTCAATCTGAAAATTAAATTTGCCAAAGTGCAACTCTTTTCTCATTGCCTCTCTCAGAAACTTGTGACATTGGACCCCCTGCCATTTGACTACTAATCTACGATGCTTGGCCTTGGAAAACTGGTTCCAACCTGTACTTCCACACTTAGCTTTCTCATCTTTATTACAGCATAAGCTTCAGCCGTATCGTTCTTTCTGCACTCTGGTTTTTACTCTATTTGTCCGTTCATTTTGCATTCTGACCCGTAGTATCCTATCATGACCCTGTTTCCCATGTGTCCTAATCTGACCCAGATTGAATGCTACCTCTCCCATAAAACTCCGCAGATTCCCCCAGCAGGAAGCACCTTTGCCTTTTCTGCCGCTACTCAACACTCCAGGAGGGGCCACCTGACGGAGAAAGAGAAAGGCAGCCTACACAGAATGAACTGGGCTCACAGATGATTTAAACCTTGCCACATACCAATTCTCTCATCTCGGGGCTCGTGGAGTTTTTTGGTTTTTTGTTTGTTTGTTTGTTTTTGGTAGAGACAGTCTCTCTTTATTGCCCTTGGTAGAATGCCCTGGCGTCACACAGCTCACAGCAGAAACTTCTAACTCCCAGACTTAAGCGATTCTCTTGCCTCAGCCTCCTGAATAGCTGGGACTACAGGCACCCAGCAGAATGCCCAGTTATTTATTTATTAAATCATAGCTGTGCACATTAATGTAATAAAGGGGTACAGTGTGCTGGTTTTATATATAATTTGAAATGTTTTCATCAAACTGGTTAACATAGCCTTCATGGCATTTTCTTAATTATTGTGTTGAGACATTTATATTCTATACCTGGTAAATTTCACATGTATCCTTGTAAGATGCACCATACATGTGGTCCCACCAATTACTCTCCCTCCACCTGTCCTCTCCTACTTCCCTGCTTCTTGGGCTATAATTGGGTTATAGCTTTCATAAGAATGCTATAAATTGGTTTCATAATAAGACTGAGTACACTGGATACTTTTTCTTCTATTCTTGTGATACTTTGCTAGGAACAATATGTTCCAGCTCCATCCATGTAAACATGGAAGAGGTTAAATCCCCATCTTTCTTTAAGGCTGCATAATAATCCATGTTGTACATATACCCCAATTTATCGATCCATTAAACTAATACATTCCTTTTGGAAAGATGTTTGGAGAACACTTATAGATCTAAAAATAGTCCTGCCATTCAATCCTACAATTCCTCTACTAGGTATATATCCAGAAGATCAAAAATCATGTTATAACAAAGATATTGGTACCAGAATGTTTATTGCAGCCCACTTCATAATTGCTAAGTCATGGAAGAAGCCAGCTTTTTTTGTTGATGTTGCATTTTGGCCAGGGTCGAGTTTGAACCCGCCACCCTTGGTATATGGGGTCAGTGCCCTACTCACTGAGCCACAGGCACCACCCTAGAGTTATCATGAGGATGTGGTACTGTAACATGAGAAGAAGGATGCTGGCATCATCCTTTCCCCGCTGTCCTCTACTTTACTTTTTCTTTTATGGAATTCCCCTTTGAGATGAAAGCTGGTAAAGCTCTAGCCTTATCGATTCATTTCCTCTCCAGATTAAAGCTCTGTCTCCATCCTTAGTTCTGGTCAAGGATTCTCCAAGCCCTGGGAGCCTTCACACTCAATATACCCCTAACCGAACCTACCACCACCTCTCTATCATCTTCCTCTAAATCCATGTGTCATCTTCTATGTTCTATTTCCCAGAGGTTGGCAAAAATTAAATACAAAAAGAAAAAGTACTTCTTTAACAACTGGCATAAGAAAACCGAGCTACAGAGAGGAAAAGACACCTGTGAATGTGAACAAGCATTTGATAGAACCCAATGCCTGAGCATGGAAGATAAAGATTTGGTTTTCTTCTTCAATGTTATCTCTCCTAGAGTGGAACAGTGACTAGTACAGTTCAGGTATTCAACAAACTGGGAGAGGATGGACTATAGTTCCTTGGCTGTTTGGTGATCTTTCTATTACATTACATCATTAGACATTCCAATAGCTATTCTCTGGGTATATATGTATGTTCTGTGTGGCTGTCCGTGCATGCTATGTATGTAGACAAAAGCGGTACATACACAGATGACCACAGGGGTGCTTGGAAGGTGACTGTAGTGATATTCAGCAATGAGGGAGGTAGCACTTTTTCTAAGATGAGTTTGTGAACTTCATTTCCAGACTTCATATGTGTGTATGTATGTGTGTGGTGTACACACTTTCAATAAAGCTGGGCTTCTCTGGAAAGATGAAAGCAGGAGTTGGCCTTCTCTGAACACATCCTCTCAGTCTCAAAAAGTCAGCTTTTCAGAGCTCCTTCTTGCAATACCAGCGTTTTGACATGCTCACTTTTTTACTCGTCATACATCAGTGGGTTTAATTAAGTTTTTAAAATAACACTAAATTTCGCTTCCCCAGGAAAGAGTGCAGACTCTGGTGGTCCGCTGCAAAATCAATGTCTGTGCCTGGATCTTTTACGAAATATATAGTCCCCAACTTTGTCTTCCAGGGAGCAATGCAAATGACCTCGTTTGGGTCTTTAATCATCTCGGGATGATGGCACTTCTTAATCTAGCCGTTGCTGAGTTCTACAAAGCTCTGCTAACTATAGAAACTGGTTGTAAAAAATTTTTTTCAGCCATGGGAAAGAGAAAAAAAAAATTCTTTATATTAGAAGACAAAACATGTTATCTGTAGAGGGAGGGCATGCCAATTACTTAGTGCATACTATACCCCAAACACATCGTTATGAAAGTTTTAAATTCATGATAACAATGTTTATCTTGGTAATACTTATTTTCCCAGCAAGGTGGCAAATCCCCTAGCAGTATTTTCCAGACATATTTGTAGGTCCACAGTGGGATGATCCAATATGTCCATACACCTTTCTGCCAGCTATAGTCAACACGAAGATCTGCTCTGTCCTTTCTTCCTTTTTCAAAATTGAAATTGCTTGAATGGCCATTTAGAGAGTTTTCAGAGTTGCTTCTAATAATCATGAGAAAATCAGTATCTGTACCAAGAGCACTATATTTTTATGTCCCCCCCGTTGTATGTCTTAGTATCACTAGATCAATACCAGGTTTCCTGTAGACAATGAAAAAATGGTCCCATGAAGCATAATCATCGGCCTCATACTCAGGAAAGCCCTGTTTAATAGCTCTTGAATTAACTTCACTTTACAGGTGATTGAAGCAGGGACCAGAGAAGTAAAGAAACTTTCTCAAGTCACGTAGTTAATAAAGTGATAAAACGTAAATAATGCCCCAAGTGATTAGCATTTTACAAATGGTATTATCTAAAAAATATTACTCTCTGGTGTGCATTGCAGTCCAGCCACTGGGGAGGCTGAAGCAAGAAGGTTGCTGGAACCCAAGAGTTTGAGGCTGCAGTCTATATTATTATCACACCTATGAATAGTCACTGCACTCCAGTCAGGGCAACCTAGTGAGACCCCATCTCTAAGGGAAAGAAAATAAATAAATAAAACTACTAGGTTAAAAGCATCTTCAAATGTAAGTCATATCCATGGCAACACATCTCATTTACACATACACTCACGCACATTTAAATAACATGTTTCACACTGTAAGTATAAACATGATACTTCAATTTATTAGACTCAGGGACAATTAGTAGGGAAAAGAGAGAAAAAAGAGAGAGAGGAATGGCAGAGAGAGGAAAGAATGCACTAATTAGCAAAAACCTAACTAAGTTTGTAGAGTATCCTCTGGAATCTTCTAGAAGCAGACTACACAGTGGAAAGGCCCTGAACATATCAGCAAAGGGCCTGAGTGGTAGCCATGGCTCTGGGCCAGTGTTGTGTAAATAAATGCATATCAGCCAAAATCTTTGGGGGTTTCAATTCTTTCACCTGGAATTAAAAGAAGGGGACATCTATTTACTCTGATTCCTTATTATTCTGGCATTGTATGGTGTTACAGGCAATAAAACATACACACACATCCATACCCCACACATACACAAGTATATGTGTGTATGAATGTATATGTAACATATATAATAATTTTTATGTTATAACACCCCAAACTGTCTTCTAGTTGGGAGAAATAGGCATCCTTTCAGGTGCTGGATAATTTCTTGTAAAACTCTTCCTCACCTGACAAACTGAATTTGGCACCTACAAAATAGTCGGAAGGACAGAGTGGCACAGGTTAACCTCTGGCTCCTCAAAATTTAGGACATTTTGCTCTAGCTACAACCTTAGGGTTAGGAAGTTGCTGTAGCTGCCAAGCCTTAAAGGCCTTTCACCACCCAATTCTGAACACAAAACACTGGAGCAAGGCATCCAGCTATTGTAAATACTTCCGGAAGGACGATGGCCTCTGAGTTGAATTACTTACATCCTGATTACAGATTTGCACATCCCCTTCTGATGGCCGAAGAGTCATGTGCAGACTCAGCCTTAAGGGAGACTGGGAAGTGTAGTTTTATGTTTTCAGCTGCTACAAAGGCAAAATAGGTAGAAAGGAGGCTAAGAGAGCCAATAGATACTCTATCACATGGCAGCTACAATCATGGCATATTATGAACATTGCTTATAATGAATATTATCCTCGAGCATCCCATAAGCTCCACCAAAACAGCAGTATTGTATTATCCATCCCTAAAAGAAACATAGCCCGTTTTGGGGCTAGTGTTGGAGCAGACTGTTGTATTCCAGTTTTGCATTGGGCTTATGTTTAAGGACAAAGATTTCCCAGCCATTACAACCATCGTGAGTGAAGCAGGATGCTGGGGCACACAGAGAACAGAGGGTGAATGAGGCCCAGTGCAAAAAGTGAAATGGTAGGAAAAAAACAGCCTCTATGCATTTTTAAAGAAATAACATCTTTTTGTTCAGCCAGTGTCGTTATATTTGCATACGCTTAATGCTCCTGTATACTATTTACTAAGTGCGTGTTATTGGTGCTATGGTCGGTACTGCGGACCTCAGCTGTGTGCAGCAAACATGGAGCTGGCGTGTGACTTGAAGAGAATGCTCGTCCACACGTGTGCAAACTAGAAAGAGCTAGGTACAAGAGACACCACGCAGATTAGCATTTGGGGAATTACAGATTAGGGAGAAAACCCTTTTGCCTGAGAGATGTTAGCACCTGAGATAAACAAGTGAAATGGTGTATGACAAAATAGAGAGAGCTTTTGGTTCTCTGGATGAAAACAACCAGGGTTCTCTCAATGTAACACAGTCTGGAGTCTTGACTTACCCTTTAAGAATCAGTTGTAATATTCCTTTCTGGTATTTATCTGTCCACCTGTTTATTCAATTATAATTTGGCAATTGTAACAAAATGACTTTTGAGAGAATAGTTTGGTTTTGTTAAGGGTATTTCCTACTTCTTCCCTATTCTCTGCACCTCCCCCAGGTTTGACAGGTCTTAGTATTTTCTCTTTCTTTTCCTCCCCTCCCCTCCCCTCCCCACCACTTACCTACACATACATTGCCCATCCCCATCCCATCCAGATCCCGACTCCATTTAGGCACAGGCATCGCCCAAGGTCTTAGTATTTTCTTGTTTTAGGGATCAGCAAAAGTTTGAAGCGAAATTCTTCCTGCTTTTAGTAAAAGCTTAAACTCAGGGAACAGAACACTCTTAGTGTGCTGGAGAGAAGGAAAGAGAGTCTCAACCTTCATAGGTTGTGAGAAAAGGGCGACATTTCCCAGACTGGGTAGGAATTAGAGGTCTGGGTTTTTCAGGCAATACAGACCACACATTCTCCAGTTCTAGACATTATTTCTGTGCTGGTGAAACATCTAAAAGATGAAGTTTGGCAAATTTAGAGAGGTCAGCCCTAGCCCCTGACTCCTGGCTATTTCAACCATGGCTAAGAATCACATGCCATCATGGGGCATGGAATTGCAGAACCACCAGTCTTCCTGGAAGCATATAAACTTGAAGAATAAAGCCAACAGCAACTACTGCAACAGGCTGGAGACGAGAACTTGATGGATTTTCCCAGATGCATGTCAACCTCCCATCAGTGAGGTAGAATTCCTCCGCCCACCCATGGTGTTCTTTCGAACCCCTAAGGTTGAAAACTAAGTTACGTTTACCAGGCACCTCACCAACAGAAGTAAATATTGATTTGCAGTCTCTTAAGAAGAACAAAATATTTGTGACTGGAGTAAAAGGACTTGGAGACAAGGATAATAAAACTCTGTCAACAGATTGATCTGTAGTTGTTCCCAAACACCATGCCCTGGCCTGGCCACTTCAGGAAGCAAGCAACTTCCCATCTCATTTTATCTCTGACCAGCTGTCAGACATAATTTCATTTTCCCCAAAATGGATAAACTTTTATCTGCGACTGTAAAGTTTCCCTTACGTCATTCTGCTTTAACCCGAGCCATGCAATGGAAACAAAGGTCAAGAGATGATTTGGATATAGGGTGTCCAGCCAGCCCAAAGCCCAGAGGAATGATTTTAAGTAACAATCCCGCTTTAGAAATTATCTGTACAGTTGTGAATCACTGTCACAAAAGTATTCTAAAAGTCCATTGGATTTTGGCATTTTCCTCTAAAGTAAAAAATTTGCCAGAAATATAGCATATGCCCTATGTGTCCCTCAGTAAAAATTAAAGAAGTCACTTTATTGATCCCATAATTTAAGATGGCTTCTTAATTTTTGTGTATATTGAAGAAGTATTTGGGGAATACACAGTATATTGAAGAGGTCTCACAAAATATTAGTTTTGATGACTAAAATTTCATGTAAAAAAACTTTAAAAAGAGACAAGTGTTTTAAGGTAGTTTATTAATTATGTTTTGCAACTATGATAAAGTTTATTTTTAATAAAGCCGTTTAAGAGAAATTGTTCTGATCACTACATATTATACATATTAAAATATCACCATGTACATTTATAATTCATCAACTAAAAATAAGATTAAAATTTTAAAAATAGTAACATAAAAAATGCAATATAGTAAATGGTTCCATCATTCAGCCATTTTTTTTCTAATTTCAAGAAAGATCAAAAGAAAACTGTCCTACCCTCATAATTAAGTACCATATCTCAGAATAAAAATTATAGGAACAGTATCATCAATAGTTCAAAGTACCATATATCACATAACCTAGAAAGAAATAAAGATGGTATGTTCTTGGAGGCTCTCTATGAGCGGTGCGTATGGCTCAAAGGAGTAGGGCACCGGCCCCATATGCAGGAGGTGGCAAGTTCAAATACAGCCCTGGCCAAAAACTGCAAAAAAAAAAACAAAACAAAAAAACAGAGATGGTATGTTCTAGTAAACAATGTTAGATAACCGGAAATGTGACTGTAATGATGTCAAAAACACTGATGGCAAAGTTAATTTACACAATTCAAATAACTTTGTTTAATTAAATATGTAAAAATATGTCAATATGTGAAATTATAATTTGTTATTTTAAACATGCATTGGTAGCAACATTAATTATTAAGTAGACATCTATTATGAGACTTTAGACACTCAAGTTTGCAAACAAGAGAAAAATTTTTTGAAAAATCTTTTCCATTGAGGAAATGTCTTATATTTGATGATTTTACATATGCACATATATAATATGCTATATATGTATCTTTATGTACAAATGGAACTAAACCAAAACATATGATATTAATAAATGAAATGTTACTATATTCTTACAGAACATAACAACATCACAGAGTGAAAATAGTGGCTATCATCACATGGACTTTTCTTTTTATTTTTTCTTTTTGAGGTAAGAAAAACTGCAAAAGACTGGTAACTCTTAAACCCTTCACCCACCTTCCTATAATGGTGACATTAAACATGCCCATACTAAAGTCATAGAAACCAGTAAATTAACATTTATATAAAATTGCTAATTAATCTTAAAGTCTTTGGCAAATTTTATCATCTTTCTTACATGCAATTTGACTGTTCTAAACCTCCGTCTGGGTTCCCAGGCCACATTTTATTGTCCTGTCTCTTTAACCTCCTCCAGTTGATGACAATTCCTCCATCTTTCTTCATCTTCCATAACTTGGACACTTTAACAGCAACTGTTGTTTTGTGGAACATCCTTCAATGGTACATGACATCTTGGTCATGATTAGACTGAGGTTAGACAAGAGTAACACAGAAGTGATGTCATGTCAAACTCGGTGCATCATATCAGGACTTACATTCATGTATCTTAGTATGATAATGGCAACTTTGGTCGCTTGGTTAGGGTGGTGGTGTCTACCAGGCTTCTTTTTTGTAAAGTTTCTATTTTTTTCCCTTTGTAATTAATGAGTATATCAAAACAATTTGAGATAACACATGTTTTCTATTTCTAATTTTACTCTACTAAGTTTAGTATTCATCATTGGATTTTGCCTGCAATAATAATTTTCGTGGGTTTTACCAAATGATGACTTTATTATTAATACTTGTATTTAATTATGTAGAATTTCTTCTTCAGGGATTCTGCTAACATAATTATTATTATTATTATTCTTTCTCTACCTGCCTTCTATTTCTACTACTTTTTTGTTGACTATTGTTTGTCTTTTTCTCTATCTCATTTGCTTCCTTTTAGTTGATTCCATTACTTTCTTCAAAGTCCCTTATTAAATTATTTTTTCCCCACAGATTCTGAGTTCAGGGAAGTTCTTATTACATTTTTATTTTATTCTATTTTCCTGTGGGTACCCTGCAATTTACTTTTTATTCTGGAAATAATCTTGTCTGTTTCTTCCATTTCTTTCTTGAGTCCATTAAGTCTTTCTATTTCTCCTTAGTTTTTATTCGTTTTAATGTTTGGCTTTTGAATTTCTCACTCAAGTTATTTTTTTTAATCCTCAAATGCTACTTTGAGTATATTTAATTCTTTGACTTGTTGACTTGCAATTTTCTTCTGCTTCCTATTAACTATTTTTCTGGACAATTTCTTGCAGGTGATGTGTTCTGAATTTTGGTCTCTGAATTTTTTAAATAACTCTGTATTCATATGTTAAATTTTCTTTTATTAATTTCTGTGGTATTGAGATTGATGTATGTTACAGGATTCTTAGTTTAAAGGCAGCCTATTCTCTCTTTAGACAGTTTAATGAATTTTGTTGTTTACTTTGTGGTCAGGGAGGGTTTTAAGTCCTTACATTCTATGGCTTGCAGACCATAAATTTTCCATTTTTCCTTTCTCCTTCATAATCTAACAAAAAGTTATTGCACCTTTCTTTAATTCCCTTTTCCTCCTGAAACTATGCATATCAAAACTACCCCCTTTAAATCATGCAAACATTTAAGTTTACCATTTTAGTCTATGGTCTGGACATTTTTGGGTATTTTCATGCTCATGGTAGGAGCTTGATAATAGGCTTGATCTCATTGACCAGTGTTTTTCAACGATTTTTTAGAGCAATGTTCTTCATTTTTTTTTTTAATCTCACAGCACACTTGAACCTGTAGTTAAACTTCTAGAGCACACTTAAATTATGTTGGTCAAAAAAAAAAAAAGAGTAAAATAGAAAAATATACTTCCTGTGCTTTGAACTTCTTTTGAAATTAATTGAATTAATGATCTTTAAAAATTTTTGCAACACACCTAATTTGAAAATGACTGCCATAGAGCTCAGCGCCTGTGGCTCAAGTGGCTAAGGCACCAGCCACATACACCTAAAGTGGCGGGTTCGAATCCAGCCCAGGCCCACCAAAACAACAATGATGGCTACAACCAAAAAGTAGCCGGGCATTGTGGCCGGTGCCTGTTGTCCCAGCTACTTGGGAGGCAGAGGCAGGAGACTCGCTTGAGCCCAGGAGTTGGAGATTGTTGTGTGCTATGATGCCACAGCACTCTACTCAGGGGGGCAGCTTGAGGCTCTGTCTCAAAAAAGAAAAAAAAATGACTGTCATAGACAAATGTGCCATCTCTCCTCTCCAAAATTATTTTTCTTTTGTCTTTCTTTGCCACAGAGCTTTACAGAGGGCAGGGGTAAAATAGGAACATAAGAAATCTCACAGCAGAGGCCTTGTGATTTTCCTCTTTAAATTGGATTTCTTTTTTTAATTATGCAGAGGGAATTATATATATGTATATACACATATACAAAGTATTATATATATTCTCCTTTGTGCTGTTTTGGGTTGTTTGGGTCAGTGATTAACTCCCTTTATCTTCAGCTTTCTTTTCCTTTTTCTTCTTTCTAGTCTTTTGTCCATTTCTTCCTCTGAACTTCTTTCAGGCTATGTGATTAAAATAAAACTTTAATAATTATGGGAGAAATATCTATGCTTGAATTCTTCTTTTCAAAACAGACAAAATGGTTATTCTATGAAAAAGAGTATGGTAGCGGTTTTTTAAGCCACATGGGCCTCAGTTTAGACCCCAGAATCAGAAGAGAGTAAAATCAGCCTGATTTATGATTTAACATTTTTGTAAAGGAGGAAGAAATGTCATGGCATCCATCCACATATGAGTGTGTGTGTGTGTTTCATTGTCTACTTTGAATTATAGAACTCAAAGTAGCAAAATACTTCACATTTTCCACATACTTTCATTTATTTTAATCATTTGCATTCATATAGGTATCTGACCCATGGGTCTCCGGCCACATGCAGGTTATGTGACAACTTTTTGCTTATCTGTGGTGGCAGATATCATGAAAATCATGCAAGGACCTTTTTTTTTTTTTTTTTTTTTTTTTGCTTAGAAGTTTTTGTTAGTGTTTATGTATTTAATGTGTAGCCCAGGACAACTTTTCTT
Organism: Galagoides demidoff; assembly: GCA_963574575.1. Classification (NCBI taxonomy): domain Eukaryota; kingdom Metazoa; phylum Chordata; class Mammalia; order Primates; family Galagidae; genus Galagoides; species Galagoides demidoff. The sequence continues at coordinate 39,337 of CAUYQV010126788.1, read as the reverse complement.
CTTCCTTCCAATGTGGTCCAGAGAAGCCACAAGGCTGGACACCCCTGAATGACATTCTTTTCTGTTTTTACCTGAAGATCTTGTGCATCTCATTCAAAATATTTATAGTTCTCTTAAACTTTTACAAAGTTCTAATCAGAAATGAAAGAAGGTATTTACACTTTCTGCAAATGACAATATGTTCTATTTTCAGTGATTTTTTTTTTTTTTTTGAGACAGAGTCTCACTTTGTCGCCCCTGGTAGAGTGCCATGGTGTAATCATAATTCACAACAACCTCAAACTCTTGAGGTCAAGGGATCCTCTTGCCTCAGCCTCCAGAGTAGCTGGGACTGTAGGTGCCCACCACAGAGCCCACCACAATGCCTTGAACTTTTATGAGTATACAAGAAATACATCCCGTTTTGCCTAGGCTGTTATCATTTCATACTTTTTATTCAGGATATTTATTAATAGCTCTCTCAAGATATTTACTAATAGATATTTATTAATAACTCTCTCTCAATAGAATGAGTTGATTGGTGTGGATGCAACCGACATTAGGGACATAATCCCTGCTGCCACCTCAGGTTTTTAAACAGCTCATCACCCTGAAGAAACACCACAAATCAATCAAAAATATCATTACAAAACTTTAGGAAGACTCACTATCTTTCTCATTGGTGAGGTGACCATATAATTGATTGTTGAAATGAGAATCCTTCAGTGAGTCAAAGGGAGAGAGCTATTTTTTTCTCACCCTGGACCATTCTATCTCCTTTCTCTTAGCCCAGGGCTCCTCCTCTTGTAACTTTTAGTGTAGTATTCTTTTTTCCTTTAAGGAAGACTACCATGAATTCCAGACTTCTAGGCATTTTATTAGATCTTCGTGCAAATTTAACTAAATAATCATTACGGTGATTTCATATTTTACTCCTCTCTCTCCTGCTCAGTGGTAAATTCTATGACAGAACAGACATGTTTATTTTGTTCACCTTGTGAACCGAGGTCCAGTAAAAATCCTGGCATAAAATATTTCCTGATTGATCAATTCTATGAGGCAGACACAGATGAGAGAAACTTGAGAATCAATGAAGGTAATAACTTGCTCAAGATCATGGAACAGGTGAAGAGCAGACCTAGGATTCAATTTAAGATCTTCTTGGTGTTAAAGTTTGAACACTTGTCATAAAATATCCTTTTTATGTTGTCTCTTATGGACTTTTAAAAATTAACTTCTGAGTATAAAAAAAAAAACTAGGATAAGACTAGGCATATAGAAGATGCTTAATATATAAGCTGAGAAGGCACAGGAAAAGATAGTTGGGGAAAAATATGCGAATATAGAAAATACATCAATGAAGTGAACAATGGCACTACCATGAAAAAAGATGGCAACCTGCCCTCATCGGAAATGCCAGAAATTAATCAAGGGAAGCCATTGTTGATTGAACCACTGATGGTTTCTTTAATTTCAAGATCCTCTCAATATAAACAATAACATCAATAATGTGTTGACCTGATTTTTCAGACTCCATGGTCCACTGTGATTTTATTAAACACTTTCAGGAAGGTTAATTTATTCAAGTTTAACTTCAGTCCCTGAAAACAAAGTTATCCTGCCTAACCACTAATAAATTGGCTGAATGCTAAATAGCACTTTAATTTTGTTTCATTAATGTTCATTAAACAACCAAAAAAAAGGAAGGAAGTTGATTATGTCAAGCTCACAATTTTTAATTAAAATGGAAAGAAGCAGGAGCTCCTAATTTGCAAACACAGAGCTTCAGACAGCAAACAGATAAAGTTTATTGTGCACCGTGGGAAGAGAAAAAATTAGTCATTAATTACAACTTTAGTAGCTTAAAATGTCTCTACCTGAGACATAAATTGCTACTTTACATCTTCCTATAAACCTCCAAACTCTCTAAAAAGTGGTATATAAAGAATCTTAAATATGGATGATGTATTTTGTTAATGTACTTTTAATCACAGGGACTTGAATACTTTATAAAGTCAGCAGGTGGTGGGAACAAGACCGCCTGAAAACGTGGTTCTAGTTCTGCTTTGAGTTTTCTCTGATTCGCGGCATGATCTGGAATATATCTCTAAATCTTAATGTGCTTCAGTTTCCTTAACCAGCAAAATGAAATAGTCATTCTTCCTCTTGGAAAGGTTGCTGTTTGTTTTTATTATTTGATTTGCTTTTATTTCCTTGTTTGTATATTCTGACAATGGGTGCTTGGGGCTGCTGCATTCAATCCAATTCAACATCAGGGAAGAATATTCACAGAAGAGCTCACTTTGTCATCTTGATCCTTGGAGTATTTAACTGAGGTTCAAGGTGACAGCCTGCCAGTTCAAAGACGGATCTTAAAACCAGACTTCCTTGTATCTTTAGTGTTTAAAGAGACAAAAGAAATATTGACGCTTATCCATCCTGTTTCCTCCAGCCACGGACAAGAGGAAAAGTTACACGTGTTGATTCCTAACAAGGTCACCATTTTTCAGAACACAGCAAGTGAACTGCACCCTGTTATGCACAAGTGTTCCTAGGTGGGAATGTATGTTTGACCCCTATTTCAAATGTATTTGTAGAACTTGCTATTTAAGAAAGTTTGGCACAGCACACAAAAATGCAAAACTCCATAAAGAAGCATATATATTGCAGAGTCCATTTTACCTTTTTTAAAAAACGTTACCTGCACCTTAGGCACACGAGATTAACTTCGATTAAATTATTCATGCTCACTTTCCCATTAGAAAGCCCTTCTTTTATTGCATTATATTATTTCTTCCTTCATTTCATTTTCCTGCTATTATTCCCCTCCTTCTGCAAGGTACTTACACTAGTGTTTATACATATAGTTATAATCTTCCTTCTGTGTAGCTATTTAGATATCCATGTATCCCTGAAAAAATATGGTGGCATTTACCATGTGTGTTTTTAATTTGCATAAGTGGTACTATAAATCTTATTCTCACTACCATTTGTTTTCAAACATGTTTGTGAGATGTGACCTAATTACAGCCTATAAATCTTTGCTTCTAACTCGGTGCCATCTTTTATATGATGCATACACCATATTTTATGTATATATTCCCCCGAGAATGGACAAATAGGTTACTTTCAACTATTGACCTCCACAATAACAAAATGTGGCGATGAAAAATTTTGTTTGTATTTCTTTATGACATGATGCATGCTTTCTTTTGATATAAATCTTGGTACTTCTGTAAATGAAATGATACAGACATATGCTGAGCCCTAAAAGTCTGATCTCCACAAAGAATGAGCTGTTTAATCACTTTAAGGATGAAGGGTTGATGATATTTTCATAAGTATATTAATACTTGAAAACTTCATAATTTTGCAAGTTTTTGTAATTAAATAAATTACCTTTTGTTCAAAACTGTCTGTGACAATTAAAAGTTATGTTAAGTATTTCCTCAAATTTTGAGACTTCTATGGGCATATCCCTGGATAGTATATTATTATTTACAGTTAGATTTTCCAATGTCAAAGCATAATTGTGTTTCCTTTCCCAGTATTTTGTGGTCTATTACCTTATGACATATTATTATTAGCTGTTGTTAGACTTATTTTTATTTAGAATTGTCATATCCCTATTTATAAATAAACGTGGCCTATGATTTCTTTTCTTATACTACCCTTAACTTGTTTGGGTATCAAGATTATAGTTAACTTTGTACAGGTTTTTATAACTTTCCCCTATATTGAATTTTATTTTCCATAATTTCTTACATAATATTTAGATTATTTGTTTCTTAGAACATGTAGCAGAGATTACATTTAAAACAGACTTGGATTTTTTTTGGTAGAAATTAAATTAGAGGTTTCAGTACTAATTAGTTTTGTTATTTTTGTTGTTGTGTTATTTAATTTTTGATCTTTATTGTGACAATTTTGACATTTTATGTTTTTAGCAATGCAAGTTTATATAGATTTCCATGTAAATTGCTAATAGCATTCTTTTATTAACCTACAATGAGTATAATATAAAAGTAGAAGAAAGTTCAAACAAGGAAATTCAAAACACAGTAGGGAAGAGTGAGGAAAGGTAGATTCCTGTTCGTCGCCTGGAAAGTTCTAACTAGAACACCTTTTTCCAGATTTCCTACATATTTTCTTGTTTATGTTTACTTGTGACTTTACTTTCAGAAAAGGGTATTTTAAATTATTCAACTATAATTTATTTTTTCCTTATACAGTTCTGTTAACAATTACAGATTTTAAAATATGATTCAACATATACAGGCTAAGCATCATTTTTATCTTTTTTATTTTTTTATTAAATCATAGCCATGTACATTAATACTATCATAGGGTACAGTGTACCGTTCCTGTATACAATTTGAAATACTTTCATCCAACTGGTTAACATAGCCTTCGTGTCTTTTTCTTAGTTATTGTGTTAAGGTATTTATATTCTACATTTAAAGAGATTCACATGGGGCAGTGCCTGTGGCTCAGTGAGTAGGGCGCCAGCTCCATATACTGAGGGTGGTGGGTTCAAACCCAGCCCCAGCCAAACTGCAACAACAAAATAGCCAGGCATTGTGGCCGTGCCTGTAGTCCCAGCTACTCGGGAGGCTGAGGCAAGAGAATCATCTAAGCCCAGGAGCTGGAGGTTGCTGTGAGCTGTGATGCCACAGCACTCTACCAAGGGTAATAAAAAAATAAAAGAGAGAGATTCACATTTACCCTTACAGGATGAACCATAGGCGTGATCCCACCAATCACCCTCCCTCCACCCACGCTCCCCCTTCCCTTCCACTCCCTCTCTTCTCTTTTTGAAATATTTTCCTTTCATCAACTCTTAAATTTAGATATCATATTTATTAACCTGGATTTCTTTTACAGTATACCTTTGTTCAAATGAATAGAAAATAATCGTTTAAATGCATCTTTTCTGCAACAATTTTAGAAGACCTTGATTTTATTTGATCTGACACTCTTATCATTTGTTCAAAGAGCTTAGCCTATTTCGATACATCATAGCTATTCATGTATTTAGATTCATGTATGATTCTTACTTTGTATTTTCTACTTGTCAGATTTTCCTTTTGTGTCTTTCTGCCCCAAACCTTTTTCTGACTTTTGAAATAGATCTACATTTTCTTCTGCAGACAATGGTACTCTTTCATTTTTTCTCTTCAGGTGATTCCTCTTACACATGGAATATAGTAAAAATGTTCCAGGTTATCTTACTAAACTTAAGTCTATTTCTGCCTCCAAATTGCAACTAAAAACAAGAACTTCCCATTTAGTCTCTTCATGGCTAATGGCCTCTGCCTACCACACCATATGTAGAATTTGGGGTTCAATTATGCCACCGTAATTGACCTTATCTGTACTAATTTTTAGCTTCTGTGTTTGGACAAGAAACTATAATGCTTCCAGGCTGTGTCTCCATTAATAAAATGTAAGTGTTTACTAACACAACTACTTCCCAAGACTTTTTGGTGACCTCTCTAATGCTAAAAGAGGGAAAGTGATTCATGCATAGCAATGTACCATACATACCAGGAGTTAGATGTTACATGGGAACATGGGAAGGAAAGAAGAGAGCACTTGGTATGCAGAGCAAAGATCTGTTTTATTATTGCCCTCGTCATTTTAAAGTATGGGTATTCCTTAAGAAGGACACACTGTGTGGCCTGTCACAGTTACATAAGACATTTAGCCACATAAAAACTTCACCTAGTTCATATTTTATCCTAATCAATATACTAGTTTTTCATTATGTCTTAAACATATCTTTAAAACAAAAACACTGTATCTGAGAAACTCTTAGCCTTTGTACCACTGTTTAAAAATCAGATAATTCCAAACAGACTCCTCCTGAGTTTTAGGAACAGACATGTAAATCCATGAGTCCTGCACCTTCTTCCTCCACACCGACTCCTCCCCAGGCCTGGTTGTTGTGTATGTGAACATGCTCTGGGCTCCATTCCCACCTGCCCTAGAGACAATAGTAACACTCTCAAAAGGGTTTGAAGTGCCCTCCACACGATGGATTTGGGGGAAAAGGTCTTCATAGGCTCTGAAATAATCTTGAAGCCAGTTGAGCAGAGAAATTTCTGGGTGCCAGATACCTGGAACAGAACCAGGTGGGGAGCATGTATATGTCTGCCATTAACTCCAAGTACTCCTGACCCCAGAAAAGTGGCAGGAGCACAGCTGGGGAAGGCAAGAATAGATTCCAGCAGAAAATGGTGTCCAGGACAGAGATCCTAGTAGTCCATAGATAACTCATGGATTACTCATTCTGAGCTAGCATCAGATTAGTTCATATGTCCAGGAGGCATCATCTCTGAAACCATCCAGTTTTTATTTTATTGCCTCTGGGGTATCTTAGTGAAGAGATTCTTAGGGCACCATAACAGCATACCTTAGAGTTTTGTGTTAATTTGTTTTTGGTTTTGGTTTTAAGTTTCATGTTTGGGAATTTTGATCCAGTAATTGGGAAGAGCTGAGAATATGTGTCTTTAAAAATCTCATAGGACTTTCTTTCTTTTTAATGTGAGGACATATTAGCTAACTAGATACTTGTAAAGGAGATAAATCACTCTTCTTAAAACATCCCGTGCCTATCTTTAAGAGCTAATTCAGATGTCAACAACTCAAGAAATGATTACAGGTTATCAGATATTTAGTACACTTGATGGAACATAGAACCCCTCAGAATATGACATTAAAAAATGTAAGTGTGAGGAAATGTATAGTGTTCTATAGGTTGAAAAAAGCCATGGGGTTGAGCTAACAGTGAGAGATAATGAAAGATATATTGAGCCAAGAGTAAGAAAAGTCACAATATCTAAATTGTAGTCCTAAAACCACCACTGATTGTAGGCTTTCTGGGCACCTCAGTTCACTTTCCAAACCGAGTTCCCTCCGTGAAATGATAGGTTTCAATTAAATAATAATTAAGTCTTCCTTCCATCCCTAAAATTCTATTGATATCTATATTTATAGAATGAATGGTGGAATGAACAGGAGAAGTCTGCAATTTTGTGTTAAATTATAAGGTTGAGTGATTTTTCTTAAGCCATCCTGCCAATTACCAGAGCCTCAGTGTAGGGGATAGCAAAAAGCTGGGTTTTAGTTTAGAATAGTCTACCTGATAGGATTGAAAAGGAAGATTATTGGTTACTCTCAACAAATTAGTATCAAAGGTGGGATTCTGCCAGGGACAAAGTCTAATTATATTTTAACAGATCTGTCAATCAATTCAATTATACACATTTGAAGTCCAGGGAGAAGAGGCACAAATGTAGGAATCTTAGCATCTCTCCCTCTCTAGAGTCTTCTAATTAGAATTCCACTCAAATTTTGAATTGAACTTTAGATTTTACTAAAGGAAACTGAGGAACTAGTTTGAAGGAGACAGAAGGTGACAAACAAGGAAAGATGGAGCCATAAAAGAAACACCAGAGAACCAGAAGGCTGGACTCCCACCCTGGCCTTGGATGCTCAGTGGAAAAAGGAAGTGATTTAATCTGTTTTGGCTTCATTCCCATCTATGGAAAGGGTTGAAGTCATTATATTTGTAAGAAAAGAGGTTATCAGGGAAGAGATAATGAGAGATAAATCTAAGGAATTTTGCATTTTTTACTTTACGACAAAGATATTTGCACCAGAATGTTTTTTGCAGCCCAATTCATAATTTCATCCCAAGTGCCCATTGATGTATAAATGGATTAACAAATTGTGACACATGTATACCATGGAATATTATGCAGCCATGAAAAAGATGGAGATTCGAGCTGGAACATATTCTTCTTAGTAAAGTATCTGAAGAATGTAAGAAAAATTATCCAATGTACTCAGTACTATTATGAAACAAATATATAATCACTCACACTCTCTTACAAATGATGAAACACAACTATAGCCCAGAGTGAAGGAGGGAAGAGCAGGGGTGGGTGGAGGGAGGGTAATCAGTGGAACCTCACCTATAGGGCATAATACAAGGGGACATATCAAATCCATTAAGAGTAGAGTATAAATGTCTTAATGCAACAATGAAGTAAGAGAAATGAAGGATATATTCACCAGTTTGATGTAAGTGTTCCAAATTGTAGAAAAAAGCAGCACTTTGCACCCCATAAATGCATTAATGTACAGTTATGATTTAAAAAAAGAAAAATAATGAATGAACTATAAAAAAATTAAAAAATAAATAACAATAAAAAAAGAAAAGAGCCGTTTACATGTATGGCATTCTTTGAAATCCAAAGACGGTGGCACTTCAACCCCTCCTGTCCTCTGTAGCCTAAGTCAGACTTGTCCATGTCAGGAAGGAGAGTGGAGACAGGAGACAGTGAGGTGGATAAATGGTTCTCTGTAGAGCCGTTAAGCCAATAGTAGAAAGAAGATGTCACCGTGAAAGAATAGAGGCATGGCATCCGTCAGTCAGTCAGCTGTTTTATTTTTCCTAACACATGTCTGTTTTGTATTTACCTCTTTCAATCATCAGAAGTAATTTTTGCTGTCTTGTTATTTCTCCAAAGCTACACTCTGATAGTAGCCATGGTGCTATGCATTTTTTTTTAGATAATATTAAGACATATGTCTGACATAATGCACAACACACATAAAGTCAAAGTTGAATCTGGATCTCATGAAAGTGAGAGTGTGGTAAAAAAGCACGTTAGTGCTATAAAGCAGGCACATGTTTTAAATAGAAATGATTTTGACAGATGGGGAGAAAAACACTGTCTATTAAACATTTATTATTTAGTAATCACTATAACACAGAGACGGTGTGTATATTATCTCCTTTTATCCTTCCAACAAAGGAATGTTCGGAGCAATGATAATTCATAAGGCCACAGAACTACTCCAGTGAATGATGCTAGACCTGAGATTTGAACCCAGTTCTATCTGAAGTAGGGGACCAGTAGTTTTCTGTCCTGCTATGCTGCATTCCAAACTGCTATCCCAGTTATCTTCCATGGTTTTTGTCTGTAGTCTCCCCTTGCCTCTTTCCAACCTTCCCCAAGAGAAGAAAAGCATGTTGAGAAAGCATGCTGTCTATTCCAGTCAACTTCCTCTACACGCCTTTTGATCTTTACCCTTTAATTCACCATAATGGTTATCATCACAGACAAGTGATTTGCCCTTGTTTCTGCTTTGTGTCATCCCAAGCAGAAAACTTTTGTGACAATTAGGACATTTAGCCACTGAACTCCCATCCCCTGTGATTCATACATTAATTAGTAACAGACTGGATACAGATTGTCAAAACACCCAGACGAATTGCACAGATACCAAGGCTAATCAACACCATATTTTACTTTCAATCTACCAAACAATGAGGTTAACCACATTCCATGAAAACTTACTAGTATGAGAAATGTGCTAATTTAATGTAGCTATGGAACTTGCCATCCTGTGATCCAAATAAAGGTGTTTTTTACTTCTTTGTTATTTTCAAAAACATGTATGTTTCAATCAAACTAGCAATTAGGGCACTCTTTACATCCTTTTGTATCAAATATAATTCATGTGGTCATCTTTCAGTATTGCAAGTATTTTATCTAAGGACTCCTCTGTGCTAGTTTTATTACGTATCAGGGCCCTCAAGTGATAAACTGTTCCCCAAATTATGAAAATAGTGGAAAAAAGTTACTTTGCCAACAGTTATAAAACAAACTTGTTTTTTCACAAAAGTAGAAAAGAACATAGCCCTTATAATACATTTTTCTGCCTCTCAATGACTCACCTAATGCAAATCAAAATTTATGTTTTACATAAGCATGTATATTTTTACCCTACATACCAAATTCTTGCAAAGTAAATAAAAATGTAGGTGACAACTATGTACAATTATGAGATTTTCTTGCAATTAAGTTTCCAAGTGAGTGATACATATTAGAAAGTGGCAAAGGAAGTTTATTTGGAAGCAAAGATAGGATTGACTTACATCAGAAAATGTTATGAAAAATTCAGATTTAGAAAAAAAAAAAAACCTTTTACTACTCCACCTGTCAAAACAGTATGGCAATCCGGGATAGCCATTTCACACATTTTCACATTTGGGATGACAGCTGATTTCAAGTTCAGATGGTAACACTTTCCTTCTTATAAAGGCAGCACCCACACCAGCTAAAGGAAGGCACCTGCCATTTTTCTTGCTAACATCTAGCACTGACGTCTCCATATGCTATAGAATAGAATTCACAGACTGTCCTCATATGGCCCAATGGTTCTCATGCCAGATAAAGGGAGAGGAGTTAAGCAGCGGACGTGGCAGCTCAGACACACACGAATCAGCATCATCACAGAAACACAGACAGTGGAGAAATAGGGAAAGCCAGTGGAAAATTACCAAGCATCGGCTGAGAGAATTTATCTTTTTTATTCTACATCAATCTTTGTCAGAATATGTTTTATAAAATAATATTTCTAGATGGCATTCAATTTTTTAAGGGTTACACAAATAGGGAACACTCAAAGTATATAACTCTTTTTATTTTTCATTTATTTATTTATTTTGAGACAGAGTTTCGAGCTGTCGCCCTGGGTAGAGGGACATAGCTCACAGCAACCTCAAACTCTTGGGCTTAATTGATTCTCTTGCCTCAGCCTCCCAAGTAGCTGGGACTACAAGCGCCCGCCACAGTGCCCGACTATTTTTTGGTTGTAGTTGTCATTGCTCTTTGGCAGGCCCAGGCTGGATTTGAACCTGCCAGTGTACGTGGTTGGTGCCCCAGCCACTGAGCTACAGGTGCCAAGCCCAACTCTCTTTAAATTCAGATGGCACAAAGGTATATATATTTTGAAACTTCTGAGCTTCTATATACATATATATTTCTTTTTTAAAGAATATTACAGGGCTATAGACATTTCGGTTACATATTTTGCTTTTATATATTTTATGTCAAAGTTATAACTGTATCTTCACCCAAATAAATGTGTTGCACCAGTTAGGTGTGATTTATCCTTCCCCACCTTCCTCCTCCCACCTACTTAATTCCCTTTGAGTTTAACTTCCTTATATGTACATAAGTGATAATCAACCAGTTCTAATTTGGTTTTGAGTATATGTGGTGTTTGTCCATTCTTGTGATAACTCACTAAGGAGAATGATCTTCAATTCCATCCATATTGCTATAAAAGATGCCAGATTGCTATCTCTTTTTAATGGCTGTATAGTATTCCACAGTATACATATAACCCAACTTATTAATCCATTCATGTATTGATGAAAACTTGGGTTGTTTCCACATCTTTGCAATTGCGAATTATGCTGCTATAAACATTCAAGGGCAAGTGTCTTCTTATAAAAACTATATATATTTTTTTCCTTTGGATAAATAACTAGTAATGGGACTGCTGGAGCAAAAGAACTATTTTTAGTTCTTTGAGTTATCTTTTTTTTTTTTTTTTGAGATAGAGTCTCACTACGTCACCCTCAGTAGGGTGCTATGGCATCACAGCTCACAGCAATCGCAAACTCTTGGGTTTAAGTGATTCTCTTGTCTCAGCCTCCCAAGTGGCTGGGACTACAGGCACTTGTCACAGTGGCTGGCTATTTTTTGGTTGCATGTGGTGTTTTTTAGTAGGCCCAGGCCAGACTCAAACCTGCCACCTTCAGTGTATGTGGCCAGCATCCTACTCACTGAGCTATGGGTGCCCAGCCAAAGTGTTTTCTTCATACTACTTTCCATAGAGGTCATACTAGTTTTCAGTACTATCAGTAGTGAATAAGTACTCCTTTCTCTGTGCATTCATGCCAATGTCTGTTGCTTTGGGACTTTTTGATATGAGCTATTCTCACTGGTGTTGGCAATATCTCTCTGTGGTTTTGATCTGTATTTCCCTGATGTTCTACACTTCTCACCACTCACAAAATTAATTCATGATGGATAAAATCCTTAAACTAAGGATTGAAGATGAAACTTAAGAGATAAAACTATAAGAATTCTAGAAGAAAATGTTGAAAAAACTCTTACAGATATCAGCCTATGGCAAGAATTTATGAAGAAGACCCCAATGGCGGTCACAGGACAACAAAAATAAATATGTGGGACCTGATCAAATTTAAAAGTTTCTGCATAGCCAAGGACTCAATAAACATAATAAATAGATAATATAAAGAATGGAAAAAATATTTGCATGCTATATATCCAACAAAGGGTTAATAAACAGAATCTGCAAAAAACTCAAGCAGATCGCAAGGAAAAAAATCACACAAACCTACTAAAAAATGGGCGAAAGACTTGAACAAAAACTTTTTTTCATGTGCCAAAAAACACATGAAAAAATGCTTAACACCTATAATCATCAGAGAAATATTGACCTATGAAACCTAAGTATCATACATTATTTCCAAGTACAAAACTCAGGTCATTCATTCAAGGAAATTTGATCCTTCCTTCCTTTAATTATCTAAAGAGACACCTTCCTTCATATAAGCTCCATGAGCATAGGGAATTTTGGCTTTATATCCCAATTTATTGCCTCTCTGATGTCTAGAGGAGTCTCTGATGCATAGTGGGTGCATTACAATATTTGTGAATGAGCTAGAAATTCTTTCTGTTGTTGTGTTTCCTTATCTATTCTCATCCCTTTTATTTTCCTCATCAGCACATACAGCACTCTTGATCTGTGTCAGTTTGCCCAGCTAAACTCTCCTGCCTGAGTTCGATTTGGGGGACATTTGGGGTATCAGTCACCTAATTAAATCATGATCCACTGTTTGTCATGACTCTTTTCTGAGGCTGCAGTACCTGACTCGTGTTCTTTCCTGACCTCTGGGACCTATGTACTCCCCGTGTGTGCTGCTTCTGTTTCCCAGTTCTAACTTCTGTCTTTCCCCAATCAGCTGTGAATACACATGATACCATGAGAGTCACCACAAGAAGAAAGCTTAAGGAAGATGGGCCATGGGGACACATCTAGCAGTGTTGAGAATAGGAGGTTTTCTCTGGAAGCACAAAGAGGGGCATAATAAACAGTGGGTCAAATAGTAGCAGTAAACCCGTGCTGATGTGCACATAGAGAAACCAGTGATAGGATAAGGAAGATAGGAAATCAGCATACCCTGATTTAAACCCAAATAAAAATTAGCCTTAACCTATCATGAACAAAGCAACAGAGCCGACATGAATAAAAACAGAGGCAGTGACATCGAGATGGCTTAGGGCTCAGGTTTGAAAGGGTTCTAGCTGCTTGCTCCTTTCTGAAACAGGGACCATCTCTTACCATGCATCAACTTGCTGGCTTTGATGTATAACTACAGCACCTTAACTCAATTAAAGAGAGAAACCTGATAGTTACACCTTTCCGTTATTTTAGTTTCTTCACTTTTCTGATGTTGGTCAAAGAATATATAACTACAGTTAGATAGGAGGAAAAATTTTCAGGAGATCTATTGTACAGCAAGGTGTTATAGTTAATGATAATATATGGCATTCTTTAAGAACATTAAGAGAATAGGTGTTACATGCTCTTACCAAAAAATGACAACTATGTGAGGTAGCGCATTTGTTAATTTTCTAGATTTAACTATTGCAAATGTATGTGTACTTCAAAACATCATGTTATAGGTGGCAAAAGCCTAAGTGCTTTCTAACAATGTAAAATTAAATAAATTTAAAAAAGAGAATCCATGTACCTGAAATGCAGGGAGGCAGCAAATCATTGCCAGCACATCCACAGAGACTGTCAGGGTGAGACATTGCCAACCACCTCGTGTACCACAGACAATAACCAGTGTTAGAGGCACGCTCTGGACAGCTTCTATGGGAAGGACGTGCAAGCAGGCTGACACCGAGCCGTGAAAGCTTTTCTTTCCTCTATAATTCAGGCAAACTAGACGCTGAAACATAATTAAGGTTCAGCCTCATTTCTGTTCCCTTACAGAATCCACTGACAATGAGAGACATTGAAGCAAGAACAGAAAGGATGATTGGTACCCCGAGGGGGCCTGAGTATAATGAATTAATTTCCCCGCAGCATTCTTAGGACTAAATGCGCTGTGCTGAATGTGGCAAATCTGCGAACCAGGGCCAGTTGTTCCACAACGGTGCCAGCTCCTTTACTGTGTTTAAAGTAGAGTGACTCCCAAAGACCTGCGTACGAGGATGTTTATTGTTTCATTTGTAGAAAAGGACCACAACCTAAATATGCTTCAATAGAAGATGGGTAAATAAACAGTGGTACATAAATGGAATATTCCATAATGTTAAGAAAAACTTAGCCTATCCGAGCATAATATGCTATTATTGGGGGTTGGGGAGAAAGCACAGAATAGTCTACAAAAGCTGCAAGTATTTTTCTGTTCCCAGCATGTGTGGGGAGGGGCAGACACAAAGAAACTTGTCATAATTTTAACCTCTGGGATAGAAAAGAGTTTCACCACATAACCTTTCTGACGATTGGCACCTTTTCCCATGTCCTCCTTCCCCAATCTGGATTTGAAAATCTATATTCCATCTGAAAACAAAGAGGAGGTGGAAGAAGGTGACAGAGACTACGTATCACATCATTTTAGAACGTCTAATGTTTATTATCTTTACCATTATTCCTATGTATAATCCATGTAGTAGTTTTCTCAACCTGAGGAATAGGTCTATAAAGGATTCATAAAAATTGAATAAGAATTTTTGAATATATCTACTTATATCCATTTATCTCGGAAGAGTGTTCATAGCTTTCATCACATTCACAAAAGACTCTAAGGACTAAAATGTGTTAAGAAATACTGTTCAGCTTAGGCAGCCTTTGCAGAAAGCTTTTACTAAGTTTTGTCATTCCTTAGATTACATAGGATATTATTTGATAAAATAGCCATGTGACATGTTTGCTTGGCAGGGTGATAAATTTTCATCTTTTTCAGTGAATACGATGGTGGGTAATCTGATCTCAGTTGGGTGATATGAATTTATAACAATGATACCTTACTTTGTGCTTTTCAAATGAGAACACACAGACTTCTATGCTGCTTTCCAGCTGCCTAGAGATTCTGGGAGGCACAGAACAAATAGAGTGCACCTTTGGGGAGCACTCATTTTACCGAGGGATTATAAAGTTTTAACAAAGCTAGATTGAGTATCTAAAATAAAATAAAAATATCTAAAATAAATAAGTAAATAAATAAAATAAAATACGTAATTTTGCGATAACATTTGAGATTAAAAACATTTTGTATTGCAGCAAGGGATACAATTCTTGGCTATAGCCTCAACACTCCCAGAATTTACATCCTATCTCTGCAATACACTGGGAGACGTATTTGAAAATGTCTTCCTTGCATTGCTAATGCTTTCCAATTTAGAATTGCATTTATATTCTTTATTCTCTCCTTCCTTCCTTTATTCAACACTTGAGGGGGCTTAGTACGTGCCAAATATAAAACATACTTAGTTCTTATGCAGGTAGAGCTAATATTCTGGTCAAGACACATGATGTCTTAGTAAGTGTGCTCTTCAACCCCTGGGCTGTGGACCAGTACTAGTTCTTAGCTAGTTGGGAACTGGGCTACACAAGAGGTGGTGAGTAGTGAAGCTTCATCTGTATTTACAGCCACTCCCCGTTGCACGCATCGCTGCCTGAGCTCCACCTTCTGTCAAGTCATCAGCAGCACTACATTCTCACAGGAACACTAACCCTACTGTTAACTGTGCATGTGCTGTTTAGGGTGTAGGCTGTGCCTCCTTACAGGAATCTAGAGCCTGATGATCTGAGGAGGGGGATGCAGTGCACTTGAATCATCTCCAAACATCCCTCCCTCCTTTGTTTATGGAAAAATTGTCTTCCATGAAACCTTTCCTGGAACCAGAAAGGCTTGAAACTGCTGCCTTACACGTGTAACAGTCATACAGTCATAGAAAGTGTCTGAGTGTAATGCTTTGGTCAAACAATCAAATGACAAAGCCATGCCTTTTTTTTTTTTAACTGAATTTAGTCTAATGAGGCCTGAGACCTTATTCCTTGCATATCTGATATTTTATCATTTCTTCATGTGTGTCCTTCTGGTTGTCCAGTCTACTACCTTCAAAAACCTAATGCACACAACATTAAAAAGAAGAAACAGGCTTACAGGCCAGCATGTAAGAAGCTTAAAAGTCTGCCCTTACAACAAAAAGTGAACAAAGTGAAACCTGAACAACTCTTCTTAGATCCATCAGGGAAGTAAGTTCACTTCTCTGCACTATTAGGAAAGCAGTACAGTGTTTCTCAATAGTGGACTTACATTACTTATGGATTTATACTGAAAATTCTAGGGCAACCATGAAAGAAAGTTAGAAAAAAGTAGTATAATTGATATACTGAAAAAGGAGAGAAAACAGTGTCATATAAAAGGCTCAACTAAAATCACAGAAGCAGATTGTGTGAAGATAAAAATAGGAAAATAGAACAAAGGCATTATTAGAAAACGGTAACAAATATGGTCAATATTAATCCAACTATATCTATAACTACCTTAAATGCCAGTAGTTTAAATACATAGAAGAGATTATTTTAGAATATAAAAAAGACAAAACTATTTATAAGAAGGGTACATGCAGATTAAAATGAAGGGAAGGATAAAGGTGTACTATGCTATCACGGATAAAAAGAATGTGGGGGCAGTTATATAAATTTCAGGCATAGAAGAGTTTAAACATGGAAAGTTATCAGGGAAAAGAAGAGATTACCTAATTATGAAGGGGTCAGTTATCCAAGAAGACATAATAAGCCTTACACGGATCTATCTAACAGCAAAGCATCAAGATATGTGAAGCAAGACCAAATATAAGTAGAAGAACCCAATGAAACACCCTTCTAATCAAAAGTAGATAGATTCATCACACAGAAAGTTGGTGAGGATACAATTAAAATCAATAATATCATCAACCCCCTTGCTGTAATTGATCTGTACACTACTTCTCCAGTGACAGCAGAGTATACATTCTTCTCTACCACAAACACATTCTAGATCATAAAACATCCCTTATCAAATTTAAAGCAATAGAAGTCATATAGTATCTGCTCTCAGACAAGAATGAAATTAAACTAAAAACCAATAACAGAAAGGCAGTTGAAAAATCCCAAGATACTTGGAAACTAAGTAACAAACTTCTAATAACATATGAGTAAAACAATAAATCTCAAGAGAGATTTAAAATTATCTCAAACCAAATGAAAATAAAAATACAACACATTAAACATTGTGGGATGCAATGAATGAATGCATTTGCTTAGAGGGACATTTATAGCACTGAATACATATATTAAAAAAAGAAGATGTAAAGTTAATGAGATCAGATCCTACCTTAAGAAACAACCAAAAGAAAAGGAACAAATTAAATCAGAGGTAATCAGAAGTAAAGTGTTATAACAAGTATAGCAGGAATCATTAAAACTGAATATAGAAAATCACTAGAAAAAATAAAACCAAAATCTGGGTCTTTGAAAGGATCAATAAATTGATAAGCTTTTAGCTAAGATAACTAAAAAAAGAGAGAGAGAAAATTGCTAATACAAAAAATGAAAGACGGGGCAGCATTATGGGTCCCATGAACATTTAAATGATACTAATGGAATAATATGAACAACTCTATGTTTACAAATTTGATAACTTAGATGATATAAACCAATTCCTTGAAATACACAAGCTAGCACACATGAATAAATAGACAATCTGAATAGGCTTTTAATCTATTAAGAAATTTGCTCAATTAATAACCTTCCTAGAAAGAAATTATTAGGCCCAGTTGGCTACACGGTGAAGTCTACCAAATGTTTAAAGAAACAATTAAACCAATTCTTTACTATTTCTTTCAGAAGATAGAAGTTGAGGGAATATTTCTTAATTCATTCTCTTTTAGGCCAAAATTATCTTAATACCAAAACCATACGAAGCCATTACAAGAAAGGAAAGCTAAAGCCATAGATGCAAAACATACGTGGATGTGTTACAAATGTGGGTGGGTGCAAAAAAGCTCTACAACAGTATATTAGCAAATCTAATCAAACAATGTCTAAAAAGAATTCTATACCATGACTAAAGGAGTTTTAGTCCCAATGCATAAGGCTTGGACCACATGTGAAAAACAATTAATACAGTTCACCATATCAACAAGCTAAAAAATAAAAGTCACATGATTGTATCAATTAATGCATAATGCATAAAAAGCATTTGACAAAATTCAACAGCAATTCATGATAAAAACTCTTAGAAAGCCAGAAATAGAAGGGAACTTCCTCAACTGGATAAAGAGCATCTACCAAAAAAGTGTAGCTAACACATGTTAAATGATGAAAAATTGAATATTTTTTGCCCAAATCAGGAACAAGATAAGAGTGCATCCTCTCGCCACAATGTATTCAACATTGTACTTAATAATGCAATAGATAAAAAATACAGAAAAAGGTATATAGACTGGGGAGTAAGAAATAAAACTGTTCTTGTTTGCAGATGACATGATATATAGAATATAAGAAAGAATCAGTAAAAAATGTCTGTACTGGTTAGCAATTATAGCAAGGTTTCAGGACATAAGATGAACATATGGAAGTTAATCACTTTCTGATATACCAACAATGAATACATGAATTTGAAATTAAAAACTCATTACTATTTAGGTTAGCACTCTCCCTCAAAAATGAAATCCATAAGTATAAATTTGTAAAAAGTACACTATCAACGTAAGGAAATCTATAAAACGCTGGTTAAATATATCAAAGAGGAACTTAATAAAGGGATAGATATTCCACGCTCATGGATAGAATAATTCAATGTTTTCAAGATGTTATCCCTTCCCAGATTGATCTATAGTTTCAATATAATCCCAGTCGAAATTTATGTTGTGATTATTTATAAACTTATTCTAAAGCGTATATAAAGATGCAATAGACCCATAACAGCCAACTAAATGTTAAACAACAACAACAACACTACCTGACTTCAAGATTTAACAGCATTAGCAAAAATAATGGACCTATTGATCAATGACATAAAATAAAGAACCCAGAAATAGACCGACAGAAATACGGCCAACCAGTCTGTGATAAAAGAACAATATTCATTTCAACAATGGTGCCAGAACAACTTGATACAGCATGAAAAAGAAAATGAATGTTGATACATACCCTACACCCTCCACAAAAATTAACTCAAAATGGATCATAGACCTAAATGTAAAATGCTAAACTCTGAAATTACTAGAAGATAACAGAAGAAAATCTAAATGACTTTAGGGTTGGTGATGGCTTTTTAGATATAACACCGAAAGCACAATCACTAAAAGAAATTGAATCACTAGGAAATTGAAAATTAAAGGAATAGGGTACCATTGCCTACCTATCGGAACAGCCACAATCCAAAACCTTGATACCACCAAATGCTGCTAAGGATACAGAGCAATAGGAAATCTAATTCATTGCTACTGGGAATGCAAAAAGGCACAGTTATTTTGAAAAACAGTTTGGCAAGTTTCTTACAAAACTAAATATCTTCTTAATAGATGAACTACCAATCATGCTACTTAGATATTTACCCCAATGAACTGAAACCTATACATGGATATTTATTTATTTATTTATTTATTTATTTATTTATTTATTTATTTTTGAGACAAGGCCTCAAGCTGTCCCCCTGGGTAGAGTGCTGTGGCATCACAGCTCACAGCAACCTCCAACTCCTGGGCTCAAGCGAGTCTCCTGCCTCAGCCTCCCAAGTAGCTGGGACCACAGGTGCCCCCCATAACGCCCGGCCAATTTTTTTTTTTTTGGTTGTAGCCATCATTGTTGTTCAGCAGGCCCGGGCTGGATTCAAACCCGCCACCTTGGGTGTATGTGGCTGGTGCCTTAGCCACTTGAGCCACCAGCACCGAGCCTATACGTGGATATTTATAGCAACTTTATTTATAATTGACAACTCATGGAAGCAACCAAGTTGTTCTCAGTAGATGAATGCATAAATGAACTGAGGTACATCCAGAAAAGGACACCTGATTCTAAAAGGAAATGATATATCAAGCCACGAAAGGACACAAAAGAAACTTTAAATGCTTATTTCTAAATTAAAGAAGCCAATCTAAAAAAGCCATGATTTGTGCCATTTTAATGTATAATACCCTAGAAAAGACAAAACTGTGGAGGCATAAAGAGATTAATGGTAGTCAGAGGGCCAGTAGGGAGGGAGGGAAGAAGTTTTTAATGCTTGCTATAAACAGAGAATCTAGTGAGTTATATGCACAAAGGTTTTTTAAGGCAGTGAAACTAATATATATGATATGATACAGCAATCGTGGATACATGTCATTATATATTTGTCAAAACCCATAGACTATGCAACACCAAGAGTAGACTCTCCTGTAAACTATGGACTTCAGGTGATAATGATGTGTCGATGCTGGTTCATGGGTTATAACAAATGATTTTGATACAATGACTAAGCAAATGACATGAAATTTATGTTAACCAGCTTGATGAAAGTATTTCAAATTGTATATGAAAACAGTACAATGTACCCTGTGTTTGCATTAATGTATACAGCTATCAATTAATAAAAAAAAAATGTACTACTTGAGTGTGGGACTCTGATAGCGAGGGAGCTTGTGGTTGGTGAAAACGGAAAGTAATTGGGAACTCTGAATTTTTCTGTGAATCTGAAACTCTAAAATAATAAAGCTTTTTTAAAAAAAGAAGTATTATGAAAATTGCTCTCAATAAAGCAAGACTCCAACCAATTTTTGCATGAGTATGTCTTGTTAATTGACAGAATCATTAGTCATTTCAATCACAGACTTTCTAGTGGAACCAAAGATTTGGCTTCACCATATAGAACTTGGTGGAAAATACATCCAGTGACACAAAGTTTTTACTGCTTGCTATACACAGAGAATCTAGTTAATTATATGCAAATAAGCCTCACTAACAAACACCTAAATAACTCATCCTTGTCTTCATTAAGCTTCAAGATATAGCACATTTCTCAGGGAATTAGACAAGGAGTATTAATCAAAGATGCTTGTAAATCCTAATGAGTTTATTGATTGTTGGACTTGACGTTACCACCAGCGGCAGCAACTCAAGTGGTAAGTTATTTCAGTAAGCAAATGTTAATCTTGAGATGAGTTTTTATTTTTAAGATACTCTGCCTAAAGCTTGACTTTTTTTTTTTTTTTTGAGGCAGAGTCTCATTTTGTCACCCTTGGTAGAGTGCCATGGTGTCAGTTCATGGCAACCTCAAACTCGGGCTCAACCTAGTCAACTTCCTCAGCCCGGAGAAGCTGGGAGAGCAGTTGCCCATCAGAACGCCCAGCTATTTTTAGACTGGGTAGGGCTCTTGCTCAGGCTGGTCTGGGACACCTGAGCTCAAGCAATCCACCCCCCTGGGCCTCCCAGATTGCTGGGATTACGGGACTGAGACACTGCCTCCAGCTCAAAACTTTCTTTATGGAGAGAAAACCTACATTTAATGCCGTCTCCCATTGTCTGCTGTGCACCTAGTCACGAGCTATTTCGATTTTGTAGCAATTTGGAGAGTATTTGTGGCTGGGAGAGCTGAAAGTCGCTCTGTGGAGTAAGAGCGGAGACAAAGGGCGGGTGACAAACAAAAAGACAAAAAAGATGGAAAAGCAAAACTGGATTTCTTCTTTACTAGCAGCCGACCTTGAGTCTGACTTCTCCCTTAACTCCCGTCTTCTCCGATTTCAATAGCTTCTGTTCACTGCCCCTTGGCTAACTAAGGTCGCTGTAGGGTGCTGCGGTGGCTAATTGGGCTTAATGTTCCCTCAGTGCTTTCCACACCATTGGTATCTCTGGAAACAGGGCTTCCTTTCGGCACAGGCGTTGCTTGGTTACTTTTGGGTAATAAAACACCCTGTTCTCTACTGCTGATGATTCAATTGAAAGTTTAAAGTGTAATTTACCCTTGTTATTTTCCGTTTAAAATCTCTCCAATTGGGCATTTATCCCGTTCCTTGATACCATTGATTTATTCCAATTAAGATTCCCCGAGGCTCAGGCATCACAATTAGTTACTGTCACTATTGATTTCCATTCTCGGGGATTTTTTTTTTTTTTTGGCACCATTTCAAAGTTGACCACTGACAGTTTAGCTAAATGGAAAGTGAGGGCAGCAAGAATGTTCTAGCAAAGAGCTTCTTCATAGTAGCAATAATAACAAGTGCAGATAAAGAGCTTATGATATAGCATATGTTATAATAAATTTTATATTATATATTTTTTATATTAACTCTTTGTCACAACAACCTAATAAAGTGATTAGTATCTCCATATTGCAGATGAATAAACTGGAAAGCAGAGAGGTGATAAACAAACTTTCCCAATAACTGATACTGCTGAATGTCTGATACTACTCTCATTAATAACTGCTGCCTGTTACGATGAAATAAGCTTTCTCCATAGGTCTTTCTTGGCTCTCTAATTCTATAAGCCATACATCTTGATTTCTTCCAAGCTCTGAAATTGAATGAGTAATGATTCTCTATCTAGTTAATGGGAGAATCAGAACAAGAACTCAGATTATCTTTGTTCTTTCCTCAATATTCTTTCTACTATGTCACCCTTACTGGGGATGTAGAGGTGGAACCATTATGATATATGACCATTTTTTTATTTTCCACATTAGTAATTTTCTTACAGTTAAATCTCATGCGTGAGAACGGCAGCCCTTTCTTCCTATAAAGAGACTACATTCTCTGCCGATTCAATGAGGGATACATAATTTGAGATGATGTTTCCTTTGATTGGGGAGTTACCAGTTTTGGCAAAGTGGCACTCCTCATTGAAAATATAGTCACACAACGTACTGCAGGCAGTGTGTGAACACCAGCACCTTTGTATCTGGTCGTGCAATTCAAACCAGCAGCAGGGCAAGGTTTGCTGCTTGAAGTGCTAACTTCTGAATTCTTTCTTTATCGGGTAGTGTACCCACTAGGTGTCTGGTCATTAAGTTGCTGCATGGATTGTACTCGCAATTGCCAGCACATGTAAGGAAGCATTGTACATGTGTACGTATGTGCCACAGCACTATATCCTATGGGATAGGATATAGCTTGATGTGGGCAGTCCCCACCTCAACTCCCAACCCGTTTCCACTTTAATTTCCCTAAGTGACATCATTTACCACTACCCAGCACACCCACCATGTAACACTTTCCAAATTCTTTCCATTCTACAAATGCAATTCTCGGCTGTTCTCGTCACTCCAGCCTCTACCCTGCTCTCTGAATGCTCCATCTCTTCACTGCACCATCACACTGTTGCCACAGTAAGCTTTTGTCACATCTCTGCCTGTGTTATTTCTGTATGACAAAATCAGGCAGCAATTCCCCACTGTTTCCTAATGAAAATGTTCTGCCTGGCATTCCAGGCCATCTTTTCTCTATTGATAACATACTACCCACTTTTAACTCCCCTTCTGTCTGGACCCTGATACGCCTACAATTCCCTCCCGCTGTGATTTTGGTTCAGCGCCTGCTTTAAGCTATCAACAGCACCCTCCCCTGAGTCTTCAGACAAATGTCCCTTGCTATAGCATAAATGAAATTGCACTTGATCTCTTACTTGGAGCTGGTGACTCTTAACTCTGAAATCCGTGCATTCTGTGCCTTACCAAAGACACTTGCCATATTTTTATATCCCCTACACATCCTTACATGCTATGACAGGAGTGACTGAATCACTGATCTTTAAATCTCCAACAAGGAATGAAGAGTTTGTACATAGTTAGCAACAATAAGTAGAAGAATAAGCAACAATAAGTAGAAGAATAAGTGAATGATAGTCACCTCAGTAATCTTTCAAGTCTCCTTTAAGAATTCCCATGCTATGAGCCTTTCTGAATCTTCCAAAGTTCTCATCATGGCAACTATATTGTCTCTGTTTAAGATATTGTAAAGAGAAACCCTTGGTAATCAAATGTTAACGTTAGACATTGGACACAAAGCTCTGGACACTTCCTTTTAGTTTCTAATCTAATATCATTTGCCATTATTTTTTTACATTGTATCTACTCGGTATCCAAGTGTGTCAGGCAGAGGTTCTCTCCCTAGGGGATTAGCCAGAGAAAGTGTAGCAGGCCCAAATAGGGGGCCGGTCAGTTAAGGTCTGAAGAAACCAATCAACGGGGCAGAGCCTGTGGCTCAGTGAGTAGGGCACCAGCCCTGTATACCAAGGGTGGCAAGTTCAAACCGAGCCCCAGCCAAACTGCAACAACAAAATAGCTGGCACTTCTAGTCCCAGCTACTTGGGAGGCTGAGGCAAAAGAATCACCTGAGCCCAAGAGCTGGAGAGCGCTGTGAGCCGTGATGTCATGACATTCTACCAAGGGTGATAAAGTAAGATGCTGTCTCTAAAAAGAAAGAAAGAAACCAATTAGTATAACCCTACCAGCTTTAAAGGACCAAGCCATTGTGTACTAGCAAAGTTTGGGTGCTCAGACAAGGCTTCAAAGCTCCTGAATCATGGACCTGAGGAGGCAACCCATTTGGGACGCCTTCCATTGTGTTGGAAGCATTCCCATCACCTATAAAATCTCACTTTCACTTACCTGTGGTCTGTGAATTCATTCTTTAATTCCCCGAGACCAAAAATCCGGTGAAAAGAAGAGAAATTCTATATCACAACCACTTATTCCCAAATGCTTTTTCTCTACCTGACCCCCAGAATAGATGCTGGAACCAGCTCCAACCTCCCCTTTATTAAGTCCACTCTGAGATGAACTAACCTCCGTATTCATGATCCTTTTACCTTGTTTATTTCTTCACTGTGGCTCTGATCCCATAGTATTATAATTTGATTGTTTTATCGTCTTTTTTCCCATACTGTAACACTGAAGAAGAGATATCTCTCTTTTATTTTTCTATTTATAATGCCAGCCCAGAAAAAGTTCTACATAAATACACACAATGTTGAATCAAATGAAAACTAAAGTACTAAAGTAAGGATTTAAATTCAATGTGTAGTACACATGAAAAACTGACCAGTCTTGTCCTCAGAGCAAGTCCCTGAGCCGTGAAGAAGGAAGGCTTTAATTTAAATAAGACATCACATCTTCACGTGGTTTAAATTGAAGCTGACTTTCTCATAACCAAACATTACGGTAGGTTTCCCATAGGTGACCTATGAGAGCTGCTGAAAATATTGAAAGGAAGATTCTACAGAACACGACTAAGAGAAATTAAGAAAGTAAAAGGGCTTCATTTTTGAAATTAAGCTCAGATATTTCCAAAACCTCATAATATTAAGACGTGGTGATCAAATACTGTATGTTCCAAAATCTACACATAATTAATGACACACATTAACATGCCTGGTTTATAAAGTTACACAATGTAAGTTACACAGTATCTGGACACATTTAAGAGCAATTGTGAGCACTTTTCTCACAGATGCAAACATAGAGCACCTTTTGTCTTTCTTGATTTATATTTTAAGTTCTTAAGGAGGACCAAACCATAATGGTTCTTCAAAAACCTATGCTCTGAATAATAATTTATAAAATCACCTGGCAGAAGTAATACAGAGTGGATTTTATAAAAGGTATTTTTAAGCATAAGTTCATTTGTACATTACACCTCTGCATAAAATATTAGTAGTATTTCTACACATCTTTAGATAGTCTTTTTTTTTTTTAATAACCCATGGTTACTCTTTAGAAGGTCAAAAATACAGTGGCATTTGAGACTGCTTTGTATAAAGATTGTTTTTTTTTTTTTTAGCATTCTCAGTGTGTTTTCCTTTTATTTATTTCTTTTTTTGTTGTTCATTTCTCATGTTCATTGAATGATTGTTTTTTAACTTAGACCAAAGGCTATTTGGTAAATGTAGGCCTGAAAGGGAGTAGAGATAGCTATTCCTTTGTTCTTTAAAAGAGTGAACAGAAAACTGCCTTAATATTAGCTTTTATATCATTTATCAAATATAATAAATACAGATAAAGGATTGGATGCTTAAATTTGCAAATTATTATATACTAAGACTGAAGGTATGTATATTATTCTTAAAACTCAAATGTTTAGATGTTAAATAAGAAAATAACATAATTTTTCACTTCTTTCAAGTTGGCTATAATTTTTCTGAATTTTATAAATTATATAGGAAGAGACTAAGGGATCAAAAACCTTCAGATCAAAAACCAGTATTTTAACATTTATTTTTGTGAATAGAGTATATTGTTCATTAAGAAATGGACAAGTTCCAGGGTCAGATTAAGCCTGAGTTTGCGTCCTCATCACCTGACCTAGTTAGCCAAGAGACTTTGAGAAAATTGCCTAATATTCCCAAGCCTATTTTGTCTTTTGAAAAATGAGGATAATAACAGTTTTTGACTCAGTGACCCTAAGGATTAAATGACATAACTCTTGTAAAAGGTTTAGTATAGTGTCCAGGGCAAAATTAGTTACCAAAAAATAGATGCCAACAACCATTCAAGTACACCCATCAAGCCAAATAATCATGTTCACATTATTTGAAAAAAAAAAAAAAAAACCACAGGGTGGCTCAGCACCCACGCTCAGTGGTTAGGGTCCTGGCCACATACACTGGGACTGGTGGGTTTGAACCCAGCCCAGGCCTGCTAAACAACCATGACAACTACACCAACAAATATAGCCAGGCATTGTGGCGGGCATCTGTAGTCCCAGCTACTTGGGAGGCTGAGACAAGAGAATCACTTAAACCCAAGAGTTGGAGGTTTCCATGAGCTGAGATGCCACAGCACTATACCTAGGGACACATAGCAAGACTCTGTCTCAAAAGAAAAAGAAGAAGAGGAGGAGGAGGAAAGAAAAAAAGAAAAGAAAGCCACTCCTGTGGCTCAAAGGAGTAAGGCGCCAGTCCCATATGCCAAAGGCAGTGGGTTCAAACCCAGCCCTGGCCAAAAACAGAAAAAAAAAAAAAAAAGGAAAGAAAAGAAAAACACACAAACACACAGGGAGAAGGAAAGTTTTTCTATCATATGCCACCTTCTATTCTAGTGGGTCAGTTAGCCCAACTCCATCTCTAATTTCTTCCCAGAGTTATACTCCAGTTATATGACAGTCAATATTGAAAAATGAAGGCTTGGAGAAACAATATATATTCTGTGTGGCTGTTTATCAGTTGTGGGTGACTAAGTAAGTTGACTCTGACATTGGCTGAGAGTGCCATCATTTTAAGAAAAGTCAGCTATTCTATGAAGAAATTCTTTTGTTTTGTATTCTGCTATATGATTATTCAGGAGAAGTATACCAAAATCTAAAGAGAATTGTAATATAGTGATTCATTATGGCAGTATAGTGATTCTTCAAGCAGCAAATTAGAAGGCTGGCTCTCAGCTCACCTGTAATCTGCAGCAAGGCAGATTATTCTGTGTTGGAGATGAGTGGTCCTCATGCAGATAGGCAGGAGAATACTGTAAGTAGCCCAACTGGTGAAGGGCTGACTCCCTCTGCTGCTGGGTACTGGGTAGTTCTTGTCATTTGTCTCCAGTGTATGGTTGTTTTTATTTGTTGGGTGGTTGGTTTGTTTCAATGCAAAGTGTCTCACTTCTATTTTTCCATAATAGAAGTTAATCTTTACTTTAAACTCCTAGTATGCATTGTGGCAGAAACATACTCTTAGGTTGGCATCCTCTTTTTGACCTCTGGATTTACCTAATGTCTTTTTATTTTTTCAAATTTCAGATTAATATGAGGGTACAAATGAACAGGCTACATTTTTTTTTGCATTTGTCAGGTGGTGTTTAAATGTTGAAGGTTTTCTAGTACTAAGATTATGTTATTGGCCTCGATCTGCATGGGGTGGTGGGGTTAAAGTAAGTTCCATCTGAAAGAACATAGCACTCTGGCGTATACTAGTCCCTTAGCTTGGATGACAGAGTCTTAGGGATACGGCTTCTTTGAACCTGGGTTCTTTTCTGCTTCATAGCATTTAATGAGTCCTGATTTTGGAAAACCCAATCGCTCTGGTAGGAAATGAGATATTTGCATCCTTTCATGGAGATGAGAAAGAGACTTTTGCAACCATTTGGTAGCAAAACTCTATTGTTGTGAATGAGTGTGATGGAGGGTAGGGGGATCTGGCTTAAGCCCCATCACAAAGGGCACCCTCAGATTTAGACTTTTGGTTTTGTCTACACAAGAGTTTATAGATATGTATATACACACACATACACACACATACACAGTTATGCACATATACGTGTGTGTATATATATATATATATATGCCATTCAACATTTTTTTAAAAGGGTCTATTTTAGATAGAAATTTTGTTAAATGGAAAATTTATAGTTGAATATATTAAATATTTTTTTTTGTTTTGCAAAATACCACAACTTGTGCAATGTCTTTCTCATTTGATAATGTAAGACTCAAAAAATGCAAGCTTGTGCCATGGTCTCTCTCTATTCTGATAAGATCAGTAGTCTTTGGAACCTTGTTTCAGTTCTATTTGTATTTTATGTTAAACTTGTTTCTCAGTAGTTAATAAAATTATTTTTAAAATACCAATGTCTCACTTAAAAAAAAAAAAGAACTGGTAAAATATTTCCACTTAGACTTAGGCTGGAGGGCGGGGGTATAATGCTGGTGAGAGGAAGTGCTGAAGACCCTAGGCAGGCAAAACTACCATAATCATAGTACGTGTCCATCACAGAGACCAAAGTGGGGACATCTGGAATAGTTGTTTTGCCTACTCAAATTTAGGTCACTCCGTATTTTAATTTTCACGAGAAAGGTTGCTACTGTACAGCATGCTTCATCTTCTGAGGGCTTGCCTTGGACAAGATCAAATCCATTTTGCAGAGATGTAACTGCATCTAAGCCCGCTCAGCTTTCAGGTGATGATAGGGAGCTCAAACCGGTGTTGCCAGCTGCTGCTGCTCTCTCTCTCTCTCTGCCAATCTCCTCTCTCAAATCAAAGGCAAGCAGAAAAAGCAGCTGTTTTCTCTTTCCATCCTTTAAGCCTGCAACAAAACCATGGCAATGGAAAAATCCTTATCTGTATAATATTACACATATTGTTTGGTTTTTCCAAAGGAAGTTTGGAATGAGCCATGGATTCCGTGGCTAGTTCTATACATGTTAATTGAAATTTAGAAGATAGAGATTGGGTGTCTGTCAGTCAACGGATGAAGTCCGGCTTTGGGGAGGCATTTTTTGAAGACAACACTGCTGGAAAGAAAGCTTACACATGACTCTTAGAGCAAGCTGAGCAAGGAGACACTTCCTATCAGCACTCATACTGCAAGGACTAGCTTTCCACCCCACACAGAGCATGGGCACCCGCTGCTGCACGATAAAGCAGACCGATGCTAATGCTTCTTGTCGGCATACAGTGACTCTGAACACGTTTCCACAGAAGGGAAACAGCTTTCAGCTCAGAGCAATCCAGTTTTATCTTCTCAGCTACAGAGTGTCATTAAACGAGTGCCCTTGTTGAGAGTACAAAGGAAAGGGTGTGAGAGGAGGGGAAACGAGGAGAGGAAAACTGATGAATAAAAACTGAGCTTTCAGACTTGGCACACATCACCTGCTCATGGTCAGACAGGGCTTTAAAAGCAACTGCCTGCTAGAATAAGACCCTCACAGGGGAAGATATAAGGTATCTTATTCATCTATGTGTTCCCAAACAATGAGAGTGACAACAAAGGGCACTCAAAGTATATTTGAAAAAATTGAAATAAACTCTTTAGTGTTTGTTGAGAGACAGTTGAGACAGTCAGTTGTCTTTAAAATCAGCATGCCCAAAATGTGTCCCTCTAAGTGAATATCTCCATCAGAGTCACCTGGACCTCAATTCAGCTCTAATAAGAATAATTTATGAGCTTCAACTTCTGAGCAAACCCCACCAAACCCCACCCAGTTCTCCAAACCCTGGTGAATATTAGACACAGTGATGTTTGAGATCCACTGCTTAGAATTTCCAAGTCAGATTTATCACTGAAATGTCCATCTGAGCTGCCTTCATCTAAAGCTTCCCACTCACATCCTGCATTTTTCCCCTAGTTTGTCATCATCAGTATTATTGACATAACTGTATTTTAAAATTGCTTGTTTGAATATGAGTATTGTTGGGGGTGGGGATCCCGGTTCCCTGAAGCCAGTTGACCTGGTTTTGTTACTGAGCACGAAAGTTCAACTGAGGCATGTCAGTAATAAAAGCCAAAAACGAAAGGAAATTGAGGAGATTGGAGCAACAGGCAGCAGGAATAGAGATCAACAGTAATCTGCACAAGTCTCAGTGTGACAAAAAGAAATTTTATCCAAAAATGAAGAAAAAGCTTACAGCATTTCCAAAGGGGAAATGGGTTCCTTCATGAAAGAGAAGAGGATAGGGAGAGAACAAGTCACAAAGCCATGCAGAGATATAAATACTCTCTCTTTCCATTTGAAATTGATTGCAACTCTTTCATTGCACCTGCAGCCAGTTTAGCCCTTTTCTATTGGTCATTGTTACATCATATCCACATTCTTGCTTTTTTTTTTTTTTTTTTAGCTAGAACTGTTGTGGTTAATGTTCGTATGGGTCCTCCAGAATTCCTTATTCAGACCAGGCTTTCCTCCCAGCCCCGCAGAAGCCCCTTCCTTAGTGTCACTTCTCAGGTTTGTTCTTTCCTGACTTCTTTTCTACCTTGGAATTACCATTGCATCCTCTAGCTCTGAGACCTCACATTAGAGTATGTCCCTTCAGTGCCCAAGCCACACTCACAGGGAGTAGCTCTCAAGTAGGGGCATCTCCAAGGCTGCTATGACTTCTCATTTTTATTCCTTTAAGTCTCAAAAGACTTTTCAGTATTAAGCAGTAACTCTACTCCCATTATAAAGCCAAAGCCATTCTCCTACAATTTAGGAGAGCAATTTTGCAATATAAATGAAACAGGATTTATGGTATTGTATTGTATTATATTTTTTAGAGACTGGGTCTTGCTCTGTTGCCCTGGCTAGAGTGCAGTGTGTCACCACAGCTCACTGTTATCTTGAATTCCTGGGCTCAGGCAGGAGGCTTTTGCCTTCTAAAGTGCTGGGATTACATACATGAGTCACCGCACCCAGCCTAAACATGATATTTTAGCCATATTACTATACCCAGTAATAGGCATAATAGGTTATTCAACCTAGAGTAGTAAAAATACAGAAGTGATGAGGCTGTACCTGTGGCTCAAAGGAGTAGGGTTCTGGCCCTATATACCAGAGGTAGTGGGTTCAAACCCAGCCCCCAGCCAAAATCTGCAAAAAAAAAAAAAAAATATATATATATATATATATATATACACACACACATACATATATATATATGGAAGTGATGTGTGTTCATTAAATAATTTTTATGCTCCACATAAGTAAATGCTATTAATAATATTCAAATTTCCTTGCCATGTAATATATGAAGGGAAAATTTTCAAAAGGTAGTAAACCTTATAATTCAGTGTAAACTCAATAGATTGTGCCCTTCAAAAATGAGAGTATGAGAAACTAAAAAGAAAATGAAAAGAGAGAAAGAAAAGGAGGAAAGAGAGAGGAAGGGAGGAAGGAAGGGAGGGAGGAAATCTAGAGTGGGCTAGAGGTAGAAGGAAGACAATCATGAGAATGCAGAAAGATAAAATTATGATAAAGATAAAATAGGGAAAATATAATTTCAAGGAATTTATAAGCAGACGGAAACCCAACCCTAGCCAGCTGGCCCCATAGTGTTCTCACCTGGTGTAATTTATCACAGACTCGATGAAGTCACCAGCTTAGCTACTGGCCATGACAGGAGTTCTAAAATTATGTTAATACTGCCAAAAACCGTGGAGTATTGGAAAAGAAACCTCCAAAATAAGGTAACAGATAAAGAAAAAAATGCACTGTTTTGGTTCTCACCAGATAAAAGCAGCCTTTGCTCTGGCCATACACCCTCATAGGATCCTGAGTAAGAAGGGAGATTTACTAAAATGACAGACAAATTCAACTGTAATGAGAATAAACCTTAGGCCATAAATTGAGAAATAGAACAAATAAAACATTCCTTAATTTTCTGTATTGCAATAAAATTACTATTTTAAGCCCTTCTTTGCCGAGGTATCAGAAAATTTGACCTATTTCAATTTATCTGAAATTCACAGCTTTTTTTCTCTACATTGATGCTGAGAATCAAGGATGAGGATTCATCATGCTGTTAGTTCAGCTTTTCATTGTTAAATCATCCTTTGTGATCATCCACAAAGCCCTGTTCTATTAACCAGCTCTTTCTATTAACATTGTGCCCTTCCTGGGAGCAAAAGAAACTTTCTGGTACCTCTTTCCCTTGCTGAGGCCCTAGAAATATCTAATATCTGCAAGGCTGCCTAAGGCTCCATTTGTCTAGACACATACATAACCATTTCCCTTTAGGGAGTCTCACAACATTGCCACAATTGTTTCTCTTCTTTTTTGTCTAATGACAATGTGACTTTGTTTTTCAATCACTTGAACCTGCCCTTGTAACTTATTCCAGCCAACATGCAGGTAGCAATCACAGTATGAGCAGAGATTGAAAAGTGCTTATATATTGGGCCTGTGTCTCTTAATGCTCCTGGAAGATTGAGACTGTGATGAAAAAAAAACGAGTAAGCATGATACAGCCTTTGCTCCCCTTTATTCTTACTCCATTCTGAGGGCTGATAGCGGTTTTGTTTCCTCCGTAGATATGGGAGGTAGGTAGGCTCATCCCTCCACAGGACTTCCAATCACAGTAGAGCATGTAGGTGGGGCATCCCTGTGACTCCTCCCAGATCATGGAAGAATCTCACCAGACCATGGGAGAAGAGAGGAGCCTGGATGTAGCTCAGTCAAGGAAACATCAACATGACCATCCCTCTGTAGGGGATCCATAGGACAGATGGGTTAAGACCTTTGGACTCCTGATCAGCAGTTTAGATTAGGGAAGTTCAGATATCTGTCCTGCAGAGACAAAACCTGCTTCTCTACTTCCCTTTTTAAATATACATTATCCTATCTTTCTAGACATTCCATTACCTTATGATCCTGATTACTCCACCTTCCTGGGGCTGAGGATTCCCTATAATCTCATTTTTGAGTACAATAAAAGACCAAGACCCCTGAGAGAATGGAATGGTGCTGCACTGCCTCAGTCTGCCACTCTGTCCGTGAGACGGTGTATGCCTCTTCAGGCTTCTCAGACTTTCTCAATTAAGTTGGTGTTACGTCTCCCTCTTCCTTGAGCACTATCTTCCTTCTCAGCCCAGCATGGGTCAGTGTCCCCCCGAAACCCTGACAAGTAGACTCAGCAGAAAGCAGAAATTATTACCACTGAATTTGGGGGTTTATAATGAAGGATACCCATATGTATACCAATCCCATGAATTGGAAGACTTGATATTGTTAGGATGGCAATTCTTTCCACATTAATTTCTGGAGTCAGTGCAAATCTTACTAATATATCAGCAAGATTTTGTGTAGATTTTTGTGTAGAATTTGACAAACTGATCTTAAATCTTGCATGGGAATGCAAAGGATCTATATAGCCGGGATATACACTACCTGATTTTAACTTATTATTTCCCAGTGTGATATTGAGTGTAAAAGTAATACTTTTAAGTCAGTGGAATAGAAAAGGTTATCTAGAAATAAACCCTCAGAGTTATAGCCAACTGAGTTTTGACAATAGATGTCGTCAAAGTGCTTCAAGGAATGACTTTTGCAACAAAAGATGCTGTAACAATAACATGTCCATATTCAAGAGCAAAACACAGGAAAGATCAACACAGCAAATAACTTAAAATGAATTATAGACCTAAATGTAAGAATTAAAAGCAAAAGCCTATAAATTAAAGCATGGAAGAAATTTACATAACCTTGGCCTTAGCGATAAGTTTTCAGATACATGCCAAAAGCAAGAGCCATAGAAGATAAATATGAGATTAATGGGATTGATCAAAATTTTTCCAATTTTCTCTTTAAAAGCAATTTCAAAATGAGAAGATAATCCATAGACTGGAAGAAAAGTTTTACAAATTATATACTGATTATTGGCCTTGTATCTAGAATATATCAATAACACATGCAACTCCATCATAATAAAACTAACAACCAAATTGTTAAAATACAGACAAAATATTTTAA
Organism: Galagoides demidoff; assembly: GCA_963574575.1. Lineage (NCBI taxonomy): Eukaryota > Metazoa > Chordata > Mammalia > Primates > Galagidae > Galagoides > Galagoides demidoff. The sequence goes on along the minus strand of CAUYQV010126788.1, from coordinate 5,279 downwards.
TAGATGTTTTGCCAATGAAAATACACAAATGGTTAACAAGCACCTAAACAGAAGCTCAGAATCATTAGTGATGGCAATTATATAGCTGCAGCTCACTGTGATTTTAAAGACTGACAATATTGAGAGTGTGAAGAAATTAAAATTCTCTTATATGGTTAGTAAAAACAGCATTTGAGGAAATAGTTGGAAGTTCCTTAAAAAATCAAACCGGTATTTCCTTAACCATATGACCCAGCATTATCACCCTATGTATCTTTACAAAGATATAAAAACACATCTACACAAATGTTAAAAGCTGAATTATTCATAGGAGCAAAACACCTTTAAAATGAAATGTTTGTCAATTAGTTGATAAATAAATAAAACGTAGTATGGCAATGTGATAGAAAACTACTCGGCAATGAGAAGAAACTCATCATTTTACCAAGCACCAACAAAGATGACCTCCTATAAATGGTATGTTAAATAAAATAAGCCAGACACAAAAGACTACAAGTTGTATGATTCCATTTAAATACCAAATTTCTAATAAAAAATGAAACTACAAAAACAGAAAGAACGTCTGTTATTGCCAAGGACTAAAAAAGAGTTGGGAAATACCTCAGATACGCCAGAAAAAAATTGGGGGGGATGATAAAAGTGTTAAAAAACATGATTGAGAGCTTCTTAAACAATGTAGGGGTATACAGCACACCCCCCTGGGTGAAGACCTCAACTATAACTTGGACTTTAACAAATGCCAAACAATGTAACCTAATCATTTGTACCCTCATGTTAATCTCAAACAAAAATAAATAAACTTCAACATTTACCACACAAAAACACTCAATTGAGATGATGGGTGTACAATGATACAAATTTACTAAAAGTAACTATCTATATACTTACAATGTGTAGATAATCTGTATAAAATGGACAAATGCTTAGAAAGACAAAACTACCTCAAGGAAATTGAAAATGTGAATACCACATGTAAAGCACTCAAAATAAGTCAATGTACTAAATTTAGGAGCTAAAATTGTAAAATTCTTAGAAGAAAATACAGATGTAAATCTTTGTAACCTTAAAATAGGTAAAAAACATAAAATAAAATTCTAGACATGACACCAAAACTGTAGGCAACAAAAGAATTACAAATTAGAATTTACCAGAATGAAAACCTTGTAGCTCCTAAGGATATTACAAGAAAGTGAAAAGACAACCCACAGAATAAGAGAAAGAAAAGAAAATTTTTTTCCAAATTATACATCTGAGAAGTGTCTAATATCCAGAATATACAAAGAATATTATAATTCAACAATAAAACAATCAAATAATAAGAAATTGTCAAACTACTTGAATAGACATTTCTCCAAAGAAGATATGTATAATCTTCCTAGCAATAGTCAATGAGCACATGAAAAGATACTTAACAATATTAGTCATCAGGAAAACACAAACATAAACCAGAGTTTATACCATTAAGATGGTTATAAATAATTTTTTTAATTTTTCAGATTTAATAAAATGGAGATGTGGAAAAATTACATTCCTTATATGTTGCTAGAGGGAGTGTAAAAAAAAAAAAGATTCAACTACTTCATCATTGGCACAGAAAGAAAGGTAGGAGTATTACCGATAACACAGTAATTCCACTCCTAGGTTTTATAACAAAGAGAACTGAAAACGTGTTCACACAAAAACTCGTTCATGGGCATTCATACTCTCATCAGTCAGAGTAGTCAAGAAACTGAGACAACCAAATGCCCATCAACCACTTATGGATTAAAAATATGGTATGTGCATACAATGAAATATCATTTAACCATAAAAGAATACATATCACTGATATATGCTACAGTATGAATAAATCTTTAAACAGATAAAAGGGCAAATAGAAATTCCCATGTATTTAATGATTTAACTCATATGAAATGTCTAAAATAGGCAAATCCATAGAGGTGGAAAACCAATTAGTGGTTGTCAGGAGCTGGGGAGAGAATGGACACTGACTGCTAATGCTAACAGGTACGGGTGATGAAAATACTGCAGAATTAGACAATGACAATAATGTCTAATCTTCCTAGAAAGAAGAAGAGGCCAATCATGGATGGGATTAGAGAGACAGAGAAATCTAATAATGGCTTCATAAGATTGTGATGGCTTGGGACTAAAGAAAAGCATGGAATTAAATCAACCAGGGGTTAACATTTTCATATGGGCAAAAATCCATCTCAGTATAGAAACAAGGAATTTTAGGCCTCCAATGGTGATTAAATACACAAGGCCATGAAGAATGATGGGTGCTTTCCAAACTATTCATTAGAAAAAGATACACAGATAGAAGTATCTTCTCCCTGAGATTGATTGAATCACAGTCCCTGTGGCGCCAATTAGCGGTTTACCAGAAAGCTAGATAAATGTTTGTCTCTTGCTACATACTGTTGTAACCAAGAAGAACATGTGGGATTCTAAAGTCTCTGTTTAAATTCAGATTATACTGCATATATTTTTAATAGAACTCCAAATGCTGGCCCTTCATACATGTATCTGTGGCCATCAAATTTACAAAACTGCCTTAGATTTGGTAAGAAATCTGGGTCTTGATAATCTAGATCAGGAGTTCCTTAATTGGAAATGACTGAGCTTAACATTGTCTCCACTAGCAGGATATTTCAGCAAAATGTCTCTGATGTACTTGGTGCAGTCTATGAAATCTGAAGACGACCTACATGGGGCTGTGGAGTTCTGACCTCATCTCCCCCGCCTACCTCACACATTCATTTCCATATGTCACTGTTAATATTTTTCACCTGAACTTGCTAAAATGGTGCAGAAAGATTATAACCTTATCACTACAGTCAGAATAAAAAAAAATTCACTGCAAAGATTTAATTTTCAGACCCCATGAATTTCTATTGATTTGGGAGTACACAGCCAGGAGCAGTGAAAAAGTAATCTGCAATTTGTATCAAGGATGCCTGTTTCAAATGCCTTTGTGTTCCAAAGCTGTTACATTGCAAAAATGTAGGTAACATGGCAGATGGGAAAACTCATGAGATTCTTCCCAGATATTATATTTCCCTGAAATCAGTTTTAAATGTGAGAATAAAAGATAGCGGTAACCTAGTAAAGCTGTGAACGTATACACTTAAAAAAAAATTGTAAGTGAAACTGTGAAAGAAAAAAAGAAAGAAAGAAAGACTATATTTAAAATGACCTTACAAGAAAAGTTACATAAGGGGAAAGGTTTTTCTTGTAATTTTAGATTAGAATTTATCCTTTGGATTTTAAAATTCCCAACTATTAGAATAAAATAAGAACCATTTAAAAGGGAACTATTTGAAAAGGGGGTTTTGCCTACATTTATGTCATTGAATATTTCCATGTGTATCTAATTTTTTAAGTTCAACTAAAACAAAACTAGATGAGTAAAAGTAGAGACTCAAAAAAGTATGGATTATACAGATAATTGCTTGAAGTACAGTATTTACCTTGTTCCTTCTACAATATCTAATTCGGGAGCCTTTACTTCTCAATCAAGGGCAAATGGAATGACAAGAAGCAGCAAATGAATAGTGACACTATCTTATTCTCCATATTTACCCAATGAGAACATATGAGCAAAAAAAAAAAAAAAAAACATGGTAGAGAACTTATTCTGCCCTTTCAGAAATAGCACATATTTAATGGTACATAGAAATCTGAAGTTGTACACAAGAATTCTTAAATTTAGGCTGGGTGCGGTGGCTCACACCTGTAATCCTAGCACTCTAGGAGGCCAAGAGCTCTGGATCTCATGAACTCAGGAGTTCAAGACCAGCCTGAGCAAGAGTGAGACCTTGTCTGTAAGAAATAGCCAGGCATTGTGGTAGGCACGTGCAGTCCCAGCTACTCTAGGGGTTGAGGCAAAAGGATCACTCAAGGATCACTTGAATCTAAGAGTTTGAGATTGCTGTGAGCTATGACACCACATCACTTTACCAAGGATGATAGAATGAGACTGCCTCAAAAAACAAAACAAACAAGCAAAAAAAAACAATCCCCCACAACAATACAAAAGAAGGATACTTAAAGTTCAGCACTGGCCAATGGAAATTAAAGAAGGGCATTGTCCAAAAGGGAGGTTGCCCTAAATGAATGAAAAAAATATGATTATGTTAGAGCAGGGGTGTCCAACCTTTTTTCTTTTCTGCCACTCATTGGAAGAGTAAGAGTTGTCTTAGGGCACAAAGTAAATACACAAACACTAAGAAAAGATGATTAGCAAAAAAAAAAAAAAAAAAAAGAAGAAGAAAAGAAAAAAAAAAAGAAAAGGGAAAAGGTCCATGCATGCTTTTTGTGATACACAGCACTACAGATATGCAAACAGATCCTCACAAAATCAGCAAGTGAGGGCCACATGAGTATAAGAATTTGGACAGGACAGCTTTAGACAATACAAACTTTAATATACAGGATATATTACCACCTTTGCTCAAAGAACAAGTTTGCCTCAAATTCTGTATTGTTATATGCCTGGTTTTGTCAAAATTTAAACATTTTCTCAGTGATTTATTATGTTACTTTGGAAAGGCTTATTTTTCATTTCAGTTGCCATATTACATTAAGAAAATCAAAATTTCTCTGCAGTTTCTCATAAAAAAGTGATAGTGCCTATAAGTTGTTTGTTTTTACACTCTTGGTTTATGGATGCCTTTAACCTCTAAAATGCTAAACCATGGGAGCCCAAGGAGGGGTGTATTGCCTGATCTCACAGGTTCAAGACCAGCCTGAGGCAGAGCGAGACTCACGTCTCTAAAAATAGCCAGGCATTGTGGTGGGCACCTATAGTCCTAGCTACTAGGGAGGCTGATACAAAAGGTTCACTTGAACCCAAGAGTTTGAGGTTGCTGTGAGCTAAAATGCCATGGCATTCCACCAAGGGTGACCAAGTGAGACTCTGTCTCAAAAAAAAAAAAAAGCTAAACCACAAATATCCAAAATTAATTTTGTATATAGTTCTGGGTAATTATGGATTTCATAAATCTCTTTTGGACACATACACCAGGTGAAACATCCACATATTACTACTACATGGTGGATATTTTCTACCAAAAAGCAAACAAATATTCACAGAAAAATGCACAGATTTATCTCCCTGGGAATTAACATATTAATTTATATGAGGAAAGATGGGCATTAACATATTGTCTTTTCCACCCTACTTTTGAATTTTTTTTAAGGAGACTATGAAACAGATACAAAAATACAATAGCATATATAAACTGCCATATATCCATCACCCAGCTTCAACAATT
>CAUYQV010126786.1:0-22170 GCA_963574575.1 Galagoides demidoff | reverse complement strand
CTGGCGCCTTAACCACTTGAGCCACAGGCACAGAGCCCTTAAGAAGCCATATAACTCAGCTTCAATTTCTGTTATAGGTAGCATTGCGTGGGACCCACTAAAACACCTGCCTCCCAGGAGTGCTCTTCGCAGGTAGTGGCTGTGTTTAGCCACAAGGTGGAGGGAGTGCTGGCGTCAGAGTTGAATTAGGTCTGGGTTAGATCTACCATTTATCAGTATGTTATTGTGCATGTTTCTTACCACTCTAAGACTCAGTTTCCACATTTGTAAAACAATATATTTCCAGTAATGATATAAGAGTTAACACTGAGTCAGATGGATTAAGCACCTGGAACTTAGCTGTGGCTAATAAACATTAATTCCTAGTCTCCTTAACCAAAATCTAGCTTGCTGAGAGAAAAAGTAATTCTTTTTTCAATGGGATAACTCTTAAAATAAATAAAGTCACTTATAAGTATTTTGGACCATTTAATAACTAATTATGTCTCAGGAAAATCCCAACTATTTCTTTCACATTCGTGGTTTAAAAATTTTTTTGTTTTAGTTTATAGAAGTACATAATTTCAGGATACTTGTGATAATTTAATACATTCATATAATTTGTGAAGGTAAAATCAGTGTACCTGGGATATCCCTCACCTAAAATATTTGATTTTTCTTTAAGCTAGAACCACCCAAATTCTTTACCTATAGCAATTTTTAAATATACAATAGATTATTATATGTGATGTAAACTATAGCCACCCTGTTGATGTATCTAATACTAGGCCTTATTTCTTCTATCAAACCACATATTTGTGCCAATTAATCAACTTCATTTTATTCCCCACTCCCCCTACCTTTCCTGGCCTCTGGTAGCCACCAATCTAATCTCCGTCTTCATGAAATCTGCTTTTTTAGCTCCCACATGTAAGTGAGAAAATGTAATATTTCTCTTTTTAAGGTAGGCTTATTTCTCTTAACATAGTGACCTCCAGCTCCATCCATGTTGCTGCAAAGGACAGGATTTCATCCTTTTTTATGGCTAAACAATAATCCTGTGTGTGTGTGTACATACCACATTGTCTTCATCCATTCTTCCATTCCTGGGCCCTTAGGTTGCTTCCAAATCTTGGCTATTGTGAATAGCATTGTGATAAATGTGGGAGTGCAGATGTTTTTCCAATAAATTAATTTCCTTTCTTTTGGATATACACCCAATAGTAGAATTGCTGGATTATATGATAGTTCCATTTTTATTTTTATTTTTTTTTAGAGACAGAGTCTCACTTTATCGCCCTTGGTAGAGTGCTGAGGCGTCACAGCTCACAGTAACCTCCAACTCCTGGGCTTAGGTGATTCTCTTGCCTCAGCCTCTGAGTAGCTGGGACTACAGGTACCTATCACAACGCTGGGCTATTTTTTTGTTGCAGTTTGGCTGGGGCTGGGTTTGAACCTGTCACCCTCAGTATGTGGGGCTGGTGCCCTATCTGCTGAGCCATAGGTGCCACCCCCATTTTTAATTTTTTGAGGACCTCTATACTGCTCTTTATAGTCATTGTACTAACTTACATTCCCACCAACTGTACACAAGAGTTACCATTTCTCCACATCCTCACCAGCATTTACTATTGCCTGTCTTTTTGATAAAAGACATTTTAACTAGAATGAGATATCTCATTGTATTTCTAATTTTACCAGTGGGTTTTATGCCTTCAGTTTTATTCTCCCACAATAGAGCTTTTTCTTTCAGATTGAAGAACTCCCTTTAGCATTTCTTATAAGACTAGTCTATTGGTGGTGAATTAAAAAACTTTTGTTTGGGGCAGTGCCTGTGGCTCAAAGGAGTAAGGTGCTGGCCCCATATACTAGAGGTGGCAGGTTCAAACCCGGCCCCAGCCAAAAACTGCAAAAAAAGAAAAAAAAATGAAACTTTTGTTTGTCTGGAAAATACTTTATCTCTTCATCATATCTGAAGGATAACTTTGCTGGATAAAATATCTTTGCATGACAGCTTTTTCTTTCAGGACTTTGAAAATGTCATTCCATTCTTTCCTAGCTTGTATGGTTTCTGTTGAGAAATTTGTCACTAGATTAAAGTTCCTTTACGTGTTATTTGCTACTTTTTTCTTGCTCCTTTTAAGATTCTTTCTTTGTACTTGACCTTTGAGAGTTTATTATCTGCCTTGAGCAAGTCTTATCTGAGTCAATTCTTTTATTTTCTAGCCATCTTGAAAATAATTATATCCCACCCACATTTTGACTATTAGTTGTCCCAATTTACAAGTTGCTGTAGCTATTATTATTTTGACAGGCTTTTCTTTTGTGCTTCATTATAGAATTATGAGTGTAGTGTAGTCCCAGTTACTTGGGATGCTGAGGCGAAGGGATCACTTGAGCCCAAGAGTTTGAGGTTGCTGTGAGCTATGAAGCCACATCACTCTACAGAGGAAGACAAAGTGAAACTCTGTCTCCAAAAAAACCCCCCAAAAACCTCACACAAAATTTCATGGGATTCCTGGGCCACTGGGGCCTATCTATGGACCAAGGGTCCAAACCCTACATACCCACTGTGGTGGGTGCCTGTAGTCCCAGCTACTTGGGAGGCTGAGGCAAGAGAATTGTTTAAGCCCAAGAGTTGGAGGTTGCTGTGAGCTGTGACACCATGGCACTCTACCAAGGGTGACATAGTGAGTCTCTGTCTCAAAAAAAAAAACAACCCTGAATGACCCTAAAAGAACTCCATTAGATGAGAAACTGCTCAGTTCTATAGTTTAGTGCAGGGATTCTCAAACTTTTAAAACAGGGGGCCAGTTCACTGTCCGTCAGACCGTCGGAGGGCCGAACTGCAGGTTGGGATGAGTTGGCTGCTAAGCAGGATAGGCAGGCAGTGCAAAAACACCTGGTGGGCTGAGCAAGTGTCCTAGGCAGGCTGCATGTGGCCTGCGGGTCATAGTTTGAGGATGCCTGGTTTAGTGCAAGGCTTTAGAGATGTCTCAGTTCTTTTCTTCGGCGGCAGAGTGTCACTGTGTTGCTCTGAGTAAAGTGCCATGGCATCATAGCTCACAGCAAACTTAAACTCTTGGGCTTGAGTAATATTCTTGCTTCAGCCTCTCTAGAAGCTGGGACTATGAGAGTGCACCACTATGCCCAGCTAGTTTTTCTATTTTTAGTAGAGACAGGGGTCTCACTCTTGCTCAGGCTGGTCTCGAACTCCTGAGCTCAGCCAATCCACCTGCCTCAGCCTCCCAGAGTGCAAGGATTATAGGTATGAGACACCGCACCTGGCCCAAATTGTCTAATCCTAGCTTCACCAGTAACAGATAATGTGAACTTTGGCAAGTTATTTGTCTTGGTTTCTTCTTTTGCAAAATGCAGATAATAATACAACCTACCTCAGGGGGCTATGAGAGTATTAAAAACTATACAAGAACAAAATTGATAATTAGTATTCTTTCATTCAACCAGCTAACATTTATTGAGCTTGACATATGTCTGTCAGTATGAAAGTCAGGCACATGAAATATGGAGATAATTAACCTTAATCCTTGAAAGTATCCCAAAAGCCCCTCAGATATCTTTTTGAATGAGAGTTATCATTTTATAAAAATATCAAACAAGACTCTTATCCAGAAATAATGGTCTATAATTAAAAAATAATCTGCAAAGAAAAAACATGTAATCCAAAGTATCTACTAATAAGCACTCAACTGTCATCTCATTGCATTTGTCTCCCCATACAACTCTTTACAAATGGAAAAAAAAATTTTTTTTAAGGCTCAGCGTCTGTGGCTCAAATGGCTAAGGCACCAGCCACATACACCTAAGGTGGCAGGTTCAAATCCAGCCTCAGGCCCATCAAACAATGACGGCTGCAACCAAAAAATAGCCAGGCGCTGAGGCGGGTGCCTGTGGTCCCAGCTACTTAGGAGGCTGAGGCAGGAGACTCGCTTAAGTCCAGGAGTTGGAGGTTACTGTGAGCTGTGATGCCACAGCACTCTACCCAGGGGATAGCTTGAGGCTCTGTCTCAAAAAAAAAAAGAAAAGAAAAGTTTTTAAGTTTTACTCATCATCTGTTTTCTTATTGATTTCTATAAATCTCTATTATTTCCTTCCTTCCACTTATTTTGGGTTTAATTTGCTCTTCTTTATATACTTGATATTAAAAGCTTATATAATTCATTTTGAACTTGTATTGTTTTTTAACATAAATATTTGAAGCTGAAAATCTCTCCAAGCACAAATGTAGTGACATCCAACAAATTTTTATAGTTTTCTCATTTTCACTCAGTTTAAAATATTTCTAAATTTCCATTGTGATTTCTTCCTTGACTCATTGGTTAACCAGAAAAGTGCTAGTTAATTTCCCAATATTTGGGAATTTTCCAAATGGTTTTCTGAGGTTGACCTCTAATTAAATTGTATAAGGGACAAAACATATTCTGCATGAATTCAATCCTTTTAAATGTATTTGAGTGGAGTGTTTTGTAAAAGTAATTTAGTTCAAGTTAACTGATAGTCTTGCTTGAGTCTTCTATCTCATTACTGATTTCCTTTTTCCTAGTTGTATGGTCAATTACTGACAGATTTATCAATTTCTCTCTGTATTTTAATTTCTCTTCTGTCATTTTAATCTCATGTATTTTACATGCATAGACCTTTAGAACTACTACATGGTGTTAGTGAATAGATCTCTTTATCACCTAGATATTTCTCTTAATCCCTAGAGTTATTTTTCATTCTGTTTATAATTTTCATCAAATTTAGAAAAATAACTTTCTTAATCATTTCTACAAATATTTTATTCCTCCTTCTTTTCCTCCACTCTGTGAGTCTAATTACTCAACGTTGCACTTCTTGATATTGCCCTTCACTCTGCCAGCCAGTAAAGTGCAATGCTTAAATCTCCCTTCGAGGAAAAATTTGTATGCCTGTAATCCTAGCACCCTGGGAGGCTGAGGTGGGTGGACTGCCTGAGCTCTTGAATTGAGACCAGCCTGAGCCAGAGCAAAACCTCATCTCTAAACTGGGAGTTGTGGTGGATGCCTGTAGTTCCAGCTACTTGAGAGGCTGAGGAAAGAGGATCTCTTGACCCCAAGAGTTAGAAGTTGCTGTGAGCTTGATGCCACGGCACTCTAGGGTGACAAAGTGAGACTCTGTCTCATTAAAAAATAAATAAGTAAATAAATAACAGAAAAAAAGAAAAAAATGTAATAGAGATGTAAGGAGTCCTATTAGGTAAATAACTTCTACCCCTTAGTGCCTTCAGGCTCTGCCTCGGGTTTTGCACCAACTTTGTGCTCTTCCTAAGCAGCCCTGAGTCTAGCATTTTTGCCCAACATGGAACTCCTCTAAAAGACAATCTTTGACCTGAAGCAATCATTGGGTGGGCAGCACTACAAGAGAGGCATGGAAGTCTAAGGCTTTCTCTATACCCAATCCTGCTTGTAGGGGAATGGACACCATGTTTGCAAGGACAGTCACTGGTTCTTAACACATCCAAGGAAACACTGAGAGCAGGACAGTCTCCTGGCCAGGCTAGAGAAGTCTTGTAGCTTGAGGACAAGCCCCCGAGCGACTCAGTGTCCCAGAATGAGATAAAATGGGTCACTAATTAGTAAGCTTGTTAAACCTTGAACATTTTACAGTGCTTCATTGTGGGGGTTGTGGGGAAAGAGCACGTGAGAAAAGAGCACTTGGCCATCCTTAAGCACGTAGCCCTTGTACGTCATTACTGGGCACTCCCCACACCTGTTATCCTTTCAATAAAAGCCACTGAGGAGTCACTCGGGGCTCTCCTGCACCTCTGGTGAGCCTCACCTCTTGCAAGCTTGTACTTTCAATCCGCGTCCTGCCTGCTTCCTTTGAGCAGCTCCGACACTGCTTCCACTCACCAACCCTTTCCTTTCACTAGTATCAGGTCTGGATTATGATCCAAAGGCTTTTCTTATTCAGTCCTAATCTCTCTCCTTTAATCTTTCCTAGGCATTATTGCTTAATAAACTACTAGCACTCCAGATTCCATCTTAACACCTTTTCCAGAACACCTGAGTTAGTACCAGAAATAGTCCAAGAACATAGATAGAGCTTTGGGGACCAGCTCACTCATCACCCATCTTTGGGGTATGTTAAGGCATGGATCATCCTTAGTAGAGTGTGATCGAGATGCTAATCTGTCACAGTGATTTGTTTTTTTTGTTCCTAAACTTAATTTCCTATTATTGAGAATTATTGCATCTATATTCATAAGAGATTTTTCTTCGAATGTCTTTCACTGGCTTTGCACCAGGGTAATACTGACCTAACAGAATGAGTTGAGACGTGTTCATTTCTGTGTTGGCTCTCACTGCCATAACAAAAAAACCATAGCCTGGTTGGCTTAAACAACAGGCACTTATTCCCACAGTTATGGAGGCTGGAAAGTTGAGACCAGGCTTGGTGCCTGTGGCTCAAGTGGCTAAGGCACCAGCCACATACACCCAAGGTGGCGGATTCGAATCCAGCCTGGGCCCACCAAAAAACAATGACGGCTGCAACCAAAAAATAGCCAGGTGTTGTGGCGGGCACCTGTGGTCCCACTACTTGGGAGGCTGAGGCAGGAGACTCACTTGAGCCCAGGAGTTTGAGGTTGCTGTGAGCTGTGATGCCATAGCACTCTACCCAGGGGGACAGCTTGAGGCTCTGTCTCAAAAAAAAAAAAAAAAAAAGAAAGTTGAGACCAAAGTTCAGCAGGTAAGGATTCTGGTGATGACCCTCTTCCTGCCTTGCAGATGATGTCTTCTTATATCCTCATGGCAGAAGAGGACACTCTGGCATCTTCCTTGTCTTAAAAGGGCACTAATCCTATTATAAGGGCTGTACCTTCATGACCTCATCAATACCTAATTTCCTCCCCAAGCTTCCATCTCCTAATTACCCTATTGGGGTTAAGGCTTCAACAAATGAACTTTGGGTGGAAAACTAAAAACATTCGATAACACTTTCTGGCCAGCAGCAGTGGCTCATGACTGTAAGTCCAGCACTTTGGGAGGTTGAGGCAAGAGGACTATTTCAGGCCATGAGTCTGAGACCAGAATGGGCAGTTTTAGTGAGACTCCCATCACTACAAAAAAAAAAAAATTTAAAAATTAGCCAGGCATCATGGCACATACCTGTGATCCCAGCTACTAAGTCCCTCCTGAAGCAGGAGGATTGCTTGAGCCTGAGAATTCAAGGTTACAGTGAGGTATGATTGTGCCGCAGCACTCCAGCCTAGGTGACAAAGCAAGGCCCTATTAAACATTTTTTTAAAATATAACATCTTCTATTCCATTTTCTGGAAGAGTTTGTGAAGAAGTGGCATTTCTTTTAAAAATGTTTAGTATAACTTACTAATGAATTCTGATGCCATTGGAACCTGGAATTTGTTATAGAATTTGGGGAGGGGGTACAAGTTCAATTTCTTAGTTTTCTGATATTTTTGATACTTTGTGTCATCCTAGGATTGGCCCATATCATCTAGGTTACCTTATTACTTGCCATCCAGGTGTCTATACTGAGATATCATTCTCATACCATACAATTTACATAAAGTGCACAACATAACGATTTCTAGTACATTCACAGTAATATAACCATAACTCTAATTTTAGAACATTTTTGTCACCACAAAAGAAAGCCTTTGTCCATTAGCAGTCCTATATTTTCTCTCAATATGCTCAGCTGTAGGCAACCACTACTAACCTACTTTCATTCTGTATGAACTTGCCTATTTTTGACATTTCACATGAATGAACAAATTCATCTTTTACAACTGGCTTCCTTCACGTAATGTTTTCAATGTTCCAGCATGTTATAGCATAAATTAATACTTCATTCATTTTTATGGTTAAATAGTATTCAGTTGTATGGTTATATCACATTTACTTATACATTAATTACTTTAAAGATTTTTGGTTTCTTTACACTTTGTGGCTACTATGAATAATTTTGCTATGAACATCTTTGTACAAATTTTAGTGTGAATACCTGTTTTCAATTATTTGGTAGGTTATACCTAAGGAATGAAATATCTAGATAATACCATATTTGGACGGTGCCCATAGCTCAGTGGGTAGGGTGCCGGCCACATACACCAAGGCTGGCAGGTTTGTACCCTGCCCACACCAGCTAAAACAATGACAACTGCAACAACAACAAAAAATAGTTGTGGGAGGCGCCAGTAGTCCCAGCTCCTTGGGAGGCTGAGGCAAGAGCCCAAGAGTTTGAGGTTGCTGTGAGCTGTGACTCCACAGTACTTTACCGAGGGCAATAGCCTGAGACTGTCTCAAAGAAAAACCCCCAAACCAAAAAACAAACAATCCAAAAAAAAAAAAAAACACTATATTTAACCTATTGAAAAAGTTCTATGCTGTTTTCCAAAGTGGTCATACCACTTTACATTGCCATCAGCAGTGTATAAAGGTTTCAAATTTTTCTTGATCCGTCTTTGTGATTTTAACTGTACAAGAGGGTAAAACGTTATCTCTTGTGACTTTAACTTACATTTCCCTGAAAAATGATGTCAAGCATCTCTTCATGTGCTTTTTGGCCACTTACCTATATTCTTTGAAAAAATGCTATTCACTTTAAAATTGAGTTATGTCTTCATTGAGATAACTCATTATTCTAGTTAAAAATACATTATCAGATATATGATATTCAACACTTCTTCCCACTCTGAGGGTTATCTTTTCATTTTGATTACTTCCATTGAAGCAAAAAAAATTAAATCTGATCAAGTTAAATTGTCAGTGAAAATAGCAGATTAAGAATTCTGAAATTCTGCCCAAATACAAAAGCAATGAAGTCTGGCAAAAACTATCAGAATCAACTTTTCTGCAACTCTGGCTTGTGGCATCCCAGGAAGTACTTAATTTTTTTTTAACTGGTTGAATCTCAGAAGAGCAACATTGTGGTATTTTAAGTTAATTTAGCCACATTCCCCACTGCTTACCTGAGCAGTAGCCCTGAAAATACAACGCACATTCCCAGTACCAGACCTCATTTGCCTGTGCACACATGTGCACACACACTTAGTATTATTTGTTTTGACTTATCTTGTGTGCTCCCTGAAAGGATAATTCAGAAGACTTCTTTTTTTTTTTTTTTTTGAGACAGAGTCTCAAGCTATTGGGTAGAGTGCTGTTGTGTCACAACTCACAGCAACCTCAAACTCTTGGGCTTAAGCCATTCTCTTGCCTCAGCCTCCCAAGTAGCTGGGACTACAGGTGCCCACCGCAATGCTCAGATATTTTTGTTGTTGTTGCAGTTGTCAGTTGTTTTTAGCTGACCAGGGCTGGGTTTGAACCCACCAGCCTCGGTGTATGTGGCCAGCTCCCTACCCACTGAGCTACGGGTGCCACCCAAGACTTCTCTTAATTTCATCTGACTTGGAGTTAGACCAGAGCTAGAGTTCTACCTAGTGTTTTATTTGCTGCTCTTGGAGGTGATAGACATTTGAAGTAAGTAACAGACTAAAAACCTTGAGAGGAAAGGCTGGAAAGTGAGATGTTCATTAAGGGTTTTCTAAAGCTTTAACGTATTGGAATATAAAAGCCCACACTTATGCCCAGGGCTCTGAAAGCCCTAAGCTTTCACATATGGCTGACCTGGAATCTCCACCAAAGCAGGAAGTGAAGGCTACGGTAAAGTGGGAAACCACTTGGCTGACTGTTGAAAGCGCACCACAAAAACTCTTAGCAAACACTGGTAGATTTCTTCATTCCAGGAGTTTAAGACTATTAATGAGCTGACCATTAAATTCACAGAATGAGATTTTAGTGGCCACAAGTACTACTAAAAATAGAAAAACTGAGGCAAGAGGATCACTTGAGCCCAGGAGTTTGAGGTTGCTATGAGCTATGACACCAGGCACTCTACTGAGGGCAGCAAAGTGAGATTGTCTCAAAAAAAAAAAAAAAAAAGAAAAAAAGCAATCACTAGAAACTGCCCCTAAGAAAACCTAAGAATTGGGTTTTCTAAATAAAGGCTTTAATTCAGCTAAAATGAATTTAAAATAAATGTTTGAAGCTAAAGAAACTATGTTTAAAGAACTAAAAGTAAAAAACTTACGTCTCGACCAACTGAAGGATGCCAACAAAGAGACGAACTATAAAAAAGCAAATTGAAATTCTAGAGTTAACAGTACAATAACTGAAATTTAGAAATCCACTAAAGGGGCTCAGTAGCAGATTTGAGAAGGCAAAAGAAAAAAATCTGTGAACTTTAAGTCAATTGACATGCAGTTTGAAGAGAAAGCAAGCCAAAAAATGAAGAGAAATGAACATGACCTCCAAAAATGCATGGATACCATTAAGAATACCATCAAGACTCCTTCTCTAGAAATATGAAAAATCAAGCTGGGTGTGGTGGTGCATTCCTGTAGTCCCAGCTACTCCCAGGTACTTGAGAGGCTGAGGCAGGATTGCCTGAGCCCAGGAATTTGAGGTTAAAGTGAGCTATGATTGTGCTGATGAATTCCAGCCTGGGTGACAGAACAAAGACCATCAGACCTTGTCTCCTAAAAAAATAAAATAAAAATCATATTCTCTTTTTTAAAAAAAGATTCTTAAATTTGGAGGCATCGATTAACAGATCTATTGGAGAATTAGTTAAAATATGATCCAAAGACTTCACGAATTACCTCTAAGACACTAATTATCCAGTGTCTCAAATGTCCAGTTAATAAAGGAAGCACACATAAATCAATAAACATCAAAATCATTTTGACTCCTTATAGGGACAATTTTCTGCTAATGCCATTCTCTTAACCACCACCAACAAAAAATCCCCTGAAAACGTCCCCCAGTAAGTTTGCCAGATGATATTCCCCAAGGAATCAAAATACTTTCCTGAGAACAAGGACCCCAACAAGTAATTAAGGTGAAGAACAGAGTCAATGCCTCAAATGGGCATATCCCACGTTAAATAAGGGTATCAGTGGTGAAAAGAAAAAAATTTTTTTTAAAGATCAGGTTAGTTGTATGAGTTTAATATGTAATATCCTGTTTTCACCTCACCTCCATTCTCCCCTATTCCAAGAACATCAAATACTTTCCTTGACAGATATTTCAAGTCACTGAAGGAATTAGTACCTAAGGCCATAGATACTACTAATTCCTTCAGTAGTATCTAAGTATTTTTAATCCCTTCATAAGTTGCATTTCTCTTAGCAAACAAAAGACCTGTCTACTTTATCTGCTAATCATTTTTATTACTTTTAGTTTGTTTTGACACAAACACACCTATATGGCAACTTGGTATACACATTTTATACTTTGTAACACAGTGTACATCACAAAATATATCAAACTTGTGTTTTTAAATAAAATTACCACTCAAGCAGACCCGTTAGTCTTAAGCAATGGTTAGCAAACTGCAACTAACGAGCCAAATCTGTCCTACTGCCTGTTTTTGTAACTGTTTTGTTAAAATATAGCCACACTAAGACATTGATATTCTACATCTAGTAGATTTAACGTGTACCCTTGTAAAATGTACCATAGGTGTGGTCCCACCAATTACCCTCCCTCCACCCATCCTCCTCCTCCCCTCCCCTCCTCTTTCCCCTTCATCTTGGGCTGTAGTTGGGTTATAGCCCCCATAATTGATTATACACAACTATGATTTAATTAAAAAATATATAGTCACACTAATTCATTTACACATTGTCTTTGGCTGTTACTGCATTGTTGAGACAGTAGTTACATAATAATACGGTCTATAGGCCTAAGTTATTTACCAACTGCCCCTTTACTGAAAAAATTTGCTGACCCCCTCAATGAAAACATTTTTCCTAAGAAACTTATATTTTGATCAGTGTTACTGAATACTTAGCATGATAAACTTTAATTTTTTTTTTTTTGAGACAGAGTCTCACTATTTTTCCCTCAGTAGAGTGCTATGAAATCACAGCTCACAGCAACCTTAAACTCTTGGGCTTAAGCCATTCTCTTGCCTCAGTCTCTCAAGTACCTAGGACTACAAGCACTGGCCACAACACCCAGCTATTTTATTTTTATTGCAGTTGTTGTTGTTTAGTTGGCCTGGGCTGGGTTGAAACCCACCAGCTTTGGTGTATGTGGCTGGTGCCATACCACTGTGCTATGAGCACCGAGCCTAAAAAAAAGTAAATGCCAAACAGTGAGAAGCCCATTTCAATGGAGAAGGGCAAAAATAGGGGGAAAAGTAAGTAAAATTAAAAAAAAATTCCTGATCATAAGTGTGACTGTATAAAAACTCACTCTTTAATTGTACTAAGAACCTCAAACTACTACATACCACATTTTGGAGAGCCATTTTGAGTTCAGTTTTAGTCCCCCTACCCCGCCCCCCCTCGCCCCCCCCCCACACACACACACGAGGATAGAGGGTTTTTATTTTCTGCAATGCCGATAAAGAAGCAGATTTGTCTTCTTCAGAATAACCTAACAAAAGCAGAAAAGGTTCCAACTAGAACGTCTAGGGCAGTGGTTCTCAACCTGTGGGTTGCGACCCCATTTTTCAATTTGTAACAAAGTGGCAATTAAAAAGGTTGGGAACCACTGGTCTAGGGCATGAAGCTTATTTTAAGTGGCTTTTAGAACTTTAAGGCAAGAAGTATGCATTTCAACATTAGATTTTACTGACGTGGATATTCTGATAGGTATTTTTATAGTGCTGCAAATATGAGCAGGATAGTTCTTTCTCCTCTTTATTCACAGCAACAAATACCTTATAATAGATCCATCTATAACAACAGAGCTATAACAACAGAGCATTTCAGTAGTATTGCTGCTAAAGAAGTGAAGAGCATAAGCTTCTCTATGGTTTACCTGGCCAGCATACCTCTGGTATAATTATGGCAAATGTTATCTCCCTCAAGATTTCATTGAATTTTTGAGGAAGAAATTCCCACTTTATTTTGTATAGTCACTAGCATTAAACACATACGCACTTTGAAATCTAAGTAATTTTTTTTTTTTTGAGATAGTTTCACTATGTCACCCTCAGTAGAGTGCTATGGTGTCACAGCTCACAGCAACCTCAAACTCTTGGACTTAAGCAATTCTTTTGCCTTAGCCTCCTAAGTAGCTGGGACTACAGGTGCCCGCCACAATGCCCAGGTATTTTTTGATTGCAGTTGTCATTGTTGTTTTAGCAGGCCCGGGCCGGGCTCGAACCCATCAGCTTCAGTGTTACGTGGCCAGCACCCTACTCACTGAGCTACGGGTGCTGAGTCAAAATTGAAATATTTTCCACTAAAATCAAGTTCCCATTATCCATTAGAATTTAGCACAATAAAAAAATTCTTGCATAAACACAAACTTAAGATAATTTTAATTGAAGAAAATGTTCATTACAGAAATTAACAATTCTTACCAGTTTTTAAACACCATATACATTATTAATATATACTGTATATCTCAAATTAACTCCATTCGTAGGCTCAATTTAAGAAACACAATTGAAACATTTTATACAAAAAATACTTCACTAAGAAAGTAGACAAACTGCACAAAAACAGTACAAGTATAATGTGCATAGCAAGATAGCTTGAAGCATCTATGTATGGCTTTCTTTAAAATAAAACTATTAGGGGAATGGACCCATTTGGGACCTACTGTTACAGTTGACATATGTAAACTGTTTCACATCTTTTTTTAGGCACTTGCTAACAATAGTGTTCAATCCCTGATAAATGAATTTACCTCAAAATAAAAATTCTGTATCTGAAATGAAAACCAAGAAAATAACATAAGTCTTATATATTCCTTTTAAATTAAACAACCAGTTTTATTAGTGCATGCACAGAACTAAACTGAAAGAGAAAGAATTTTTTATCAAAAAACTATCTGTGCAAAATTTACATAAAGGTACAAAAATATGTACAGATTTAATTTCTGTTATATACAGAAAATAAGCCCTGAAGTTTTCATCCAATCAATGAAAATGTCATTAATACTTAATAGTAACACGTAACAAAATCATATAGTTTAAATTTTTGTAATACAAGAACTCCATTATCCAACAATCCAACAAAATTTGATACAAACTTACAAGGTGAAAAGTTTAAATCTATGATTCTATTGTCATGAAAACATCCATTTTGAAAATGTTAGGCATGTTCCTTAGGAAGCTATCCTAAAGTTTTATCCTGTCACTGGCTGCACTACTAATATTTCCCCATTTTCAAATGCCAGCAATCAGTATGTATCTCCTTTGGGTTGTCAATCATACTGAAATTTGCAAACAAAAATGGTTTGTACTAATTTGAATATGTTCAAACAATAATAGAAAACACAGACAAAAATATTATTTGCTTCAAAACATTGTTTCAGTAGAAAAACTTTTAGTTTTGGGTGGTGCCTGTGGCTCAGTGAGTACTGCGCCAGCCCCATATACTGAGGGTGGCGGGTTTGAACCCAACCCTGGCCAAACTGCAGCAACAAAAAAAAAAAAAAGAAAGAAAGAAAGAAAGAAAGAAAGAAAAATTTTAGTTTTCAAGAAAAGCCATTCCCTTGGAAGTGCTTCTATTTTCCATTCTTTTTAAAGGGATGGCAACCAAGAAAAAAAGAACTGGCTATTTGGTTTATGAAGGACAATTTAAATCAGATAAACATAGTTCTGTGCAAGGGATCACAGGATAATATAATCAAATTCAGAAATATGGTTCAAGTTTATAACTGGACTTCAAATGAGATAGAGTTTAAATTCTTCTCAAGACTGCCCATCTACTACAATGCTTGACATAGCTATTCTGAAAAAGAAAATCATCTTGGGAGGGTGTTCCAATCTCTGACACATGACAGATCTTAACAGGTAAAATGATTTACTTCCAAAAACTCTTCAAGAATTATATGAGGTGTAACTGTAGAGAGTTACACGTACTTTCAAAGGAAAGTAATACCCTCCAAAAGAACTGTATTTAGCACATGCAGAGTAACTTCTTTATCCAAACTCTCTTATCCTATCTGCAAAAATGATGAGAAACTCCTTCATTTCCACTGTGAAAGAGCGCTCCATCTTTGGAGAAACTATATTCATCAGATTCCTAAGGCTGGTGGAGGAAGGTGGGGTTATCAGCCATTACCCTCTCCTTAAGAGTCACTATAAAGAATTGGGAAAATTGTTTCATCAAAATTTTCTTTAGCCCTAACTTCCCAAGAGCACATTAAAAAAAATTAAATCAAGGTACATCTGTGCTGTGATTAGTTTCTTTCCAAACTTATGTGTGCAGGCAGTAATAACACTTTCAAACATCACACATAAAAACTTTTGCTTTTCCAAAGAAATATAACAAACTTCCAAAATATTTCAGATACTATACTGAAGTAGAAAATGTTGGCATTATTGTAATTAAACCTTTATTTTCTTCTATGGTAATTTTACTTTTCTTTGTCTTAGTAATTACAGGAAATCATTCTAACATATTCCAATCTCGAGTAGCTTCCATTAAATGTCTCTGCCCATGACCAGCCCAAATATCCTGATTGTCAAATATTCTACCACAAAACCAACAGTTGAATTTAGCCTTCAAAATATTTTCAGAGGTAGTCTTCACAATCTGGTAATTGTTTTTACTTGTCTTCTTGAGTGTTAATTTTAGCACAAACCTTTCTTTCACAGAACTAACAGGTTTAAAAGTTTTGTGTCTCTTGGAAAAATCATCATATGTTGCTTTGGAAGGGTTATAGCAAACTGGATTCAGTAAAGCATTGATAGTTCTTTGTGACAATGAAACCTTAAGTACACGCCCATTAAATTTAGCAATAGTTTTCATTACATTTACAACTTCTGGTGCATCTACGTCAGGATGATTCAAAACTACAACTGGTTGATTTCTCCTAGGGCATTTCACAAGCTGGTTGGAACTAAAAGGGAAAAGCCGCAAAGTTCTGACTGAATCTTTTGGAAGTCTAGGTCTGCTAATTCCAAATGTTCCATGGCCATCTTCAGGTTTAGACTTTTCTTTACATTTTCTATGCAATCTTGGTTTTTTCACTGGAGGTTCTTGGTAACTATTCCTACACTTTCGTTTATAGTTTCTATTTCTAGATACAAAGGCAACTTCAGAATCCTTACTCCTTAAACGAGTTTTTACTCTTGAAAATTTTTTTTTGGAAGCCTTTTTTCTATTAAAGTTTCTGTCCACTGTAGAATTTGTTTTACACCTTAAAACTCTGGCCTCTGGACAGTCACTGACATGTACTTGTTCCCCAGACGATTCTGGGCACGTTGCCGTAGAAGTTATCACAATTTCATTTGCTGGCATCAAATCATCTTGTAAGAAGGATAAGGCATCTTTAGAAGATTCTGGCTCTTTCTGCTCTCCTCCTATAGTCTGATTAGATGGGGCATTGTCTTTCTGCAATGAGGATGCAGAGTTATTTACCGACAAATTATTAGCAGCAGTCACATTTAAAACAGGGTTAAAAATTTTCAGCAATATTCTTTGTGGTGTTCCTTCAGGTTTCTTTGGCTGTATATTTTGATAGTAAGTACTATTTTGGACTAATTTAGGCTTAAGCAGCTCAGTTGTATTTGGCATCACACATTTTAAAAAAACAGCTTGTTTGCCATCAGGCAAGAGTGTATAAAGAGGTGGTTTTGGAAAAATCTCATTCTGCTGTTTCACTGAATCCAAGATATTCAACTTAGTGCCCTGATGCTCAGATAGCTTATTAGGAGTAGGAATAGCTTTCACTGCAGAAGTTGCTGATGTTTTAATAATATAAGGGCCTTTTAATGACAAAGTGTTTTCTGAGCTACTTTTCACATTCAAACAATTGCCAATGCTGGAACAAAGTGCAGGTGTGAGACAATTATTGTTTGGTTCTACCTTTAAAAAAGGTGTTTTGCAAGGCTCCATAGTCACAGTTCCACAAGCTTGAGAACTCTCGGTTTTGACAGTGGAAACATCTTCAACTTTCCTACTATTAAATGCAAAAATCATCCCAGGTTTCTTGTTTAAAATAAGAGAAGCTGGTACACCTTGTGCACTAACCAATGGAAGTGATCTTCCTGAAACAACGTGTAACCCAGGCTTGTTAGCAACATTCAGTGGCACAAAAAATCCTTTTGGAGTCTGAACAAAGAAAGTTTTTCCTGGTTCTGAATTTAGAAATGGGCTCTGCACATAGAAAGTGCCTAGATTTTGTGTAGTGGCTCGTAGTTTGTCTTTTACAAGCTGCTGTGTTATTATTGCATCTGACTGAGTTTTAAGTAATGTGCCAAAACCTGAAATTCTAGGTGTCTTCTCTGAGTCTTTCACATCTTGTGGTACAGACAGCACTTGTTTTTCTTTTCCATTACATTTTAAGTTCAGGTCACTTGTGGGCACATTAACACTCACACTGTGAGGCGAAACTGGGAAGGTACCTTGTACTTTGAAGTTTTTTGAAGATTCAGCTATTTTGCCTTCTCCCTCCTGTCTTTGAAATGACTGGTGACAATTAAGTGGGAGATCTTTATGTGGAGTGTTACTAGAATCTTGTTTTACATCAGATTTTATTTTCAATACATCTTGAAGTAATTGGTTTATTTCAGGTGGCAGAAATTCTGATGCCTGCTGGCTCTGGAGAGAGAAAACAGATGTGATTCTAGGCATCATAGGTGAATCAACACTAGAAATGTCATCCCATTTAGATTTTTCAATCACACTTTCTAAATTTTGATTTTCATTACTGTACAGGTTTTGTTCAATGTTTTGTTCTTTTCCTAAAACACACTGTTCTTCAGTTTCAATTTTAGTTTTTAAAGTTCCATCTTTATCATTTGACAGGCTAATAGACGATAACAGGCTATCTGGTTTTGAGCTCTCCTTCCTCACTAGTGATAAAACTGATTCACTAATGGGTTGTTGCAGTGCTGTTTTACTTGATGAAGATTCTCTTTGAGGGCTGTCACACGTTGCTGTTCCTGAAAACCGAGGATGTTTAATAAAATTATTCACTTTTGAGTAATTATGAAAAGGTAATGATCCTTGGCTAGAGGATTCAATAGGTAACTCAGAATTGACATAATTAATGCAATAGTTATGCATATCTCCATTGTTGTATGCAATTGATTTGGTAGTATGGTTAACTTTATCTGGGCTTTTAATGGTGGTACTTAATAGCTCAGGGTGACTCTGAGTGATATGATTTCCCCATAAGTCAACATTATCTCTTGTTTCAACTTTTGTGGTCAAATTCACTGATGGAATCAATTCTGATGCTGGCAAAGAAGAGACACTTTTTTCATAATCCAATGTTATATTATTCCTTTGAGCTATCAAAGCCATTTCTTTTTCTGACACTATTTTTCCTAGAAGTACAGGAGATGAACCCGAAAATGGAGTAGCTGTTTTCATATAAGCTGGGTTATTTAACTCAGTTGTTACTCCTGTTAAAAGCCCAGTGGTGTCCAAAGTCCGGGGCTGCAAATCAGCAGTACTCTCCTTTGTAGCACCTGACTGTGAATGTAAATTCTGTTTATTGGCAGGCAACAATTTTATTACAATATGCTGTTTTCCATCCACCATCTTGAAGCCCATAAACTTAGCACTGTAGTTAGCAGGAATTGTTATTTTATTATTTTTCACCATCAATACTGTAGGTCCTTGTACAGCAGTCTTCAAGAGACCTGAAGTAGCATTTGGTCCCTCTTCAGCTCTACTACACTGCCCCGGGGACAGAAGAGTTGGCTTCTCTGACTCTGATACAGGGGGTTTATCATTATTTGCACAGTGTAGTCTTTCTCCCTTGTCTTCACTCAAATGCTTTTGAACAGGATGGCTCTGGTCTTCAGATTTAGGTTGTGTTTTGTTCATTTTTTTAAGTCCTTGAGTGTTTTTTTCTATACTTCTGTCACTTCCATTGTTAATTTTCTTACGTTTCCAGAATGTCTTCCTTGAAGCACCTATTTTATATCTCTTCAGTATTAGCTTAAGTCCTGAAGTCTTAGCCATCCTTTTTTCATATTTGTCTTTCTCTAGTTTTTCTTTTGCATATAGATGTTCTTTGTGTAAAGTTATAACGTGTCTTACAAGGTGTTCTCTTCTGGTGGCACCATAGCTACAATATTGACAAGTGAAGGGCAAAGTACCAGAATGAACATGAAGGTGCTTCTGAAGCTCTCCTTTGGTATGACATACATGATGGCATTTATCACATTCATAATGAATTTCATTATGCCTATGAATATGCTGAACAAATGTGCCAACATCCTGGGTGGAGAATTTACACTTTTCACATTGAAAATTACCATTAACACAATGTTTGGATGCAAAATGTTTTGTCAATTCCAATAAAGTATATACACTCTCATTGTTACAAATATCACATTTTACTAAAGTGCTTCTATGTGTTCGTCTGTGTTGTTTAAATACCTGGAAATCATTTGCTGAAAAACTGCACATTTCACAAGGATAGGAAGGTAATTCGCCATAGTGCCACATCTGAAAGTGTTTCTGCAAATCATTTGGGCTGTATCGAGTGTTGTCTTGGCATTTTAAGCAGTTAAAATTGAGTATTTTTGCAGACATTTTTATACCCTCTTCTTCAGCTCTCTCAGACTTATGAAGCAACATACATTCCTCTATACAACTTACAGTCTTTATACTAATAGATTTTCTTGCTGTCTGTGGTTTACCCAGAAATAATTTTCTGTACTTATTGACTTCATGTTTTGACAGGACTTCATTTGGAATATTTATCTTCGGCAAATCAATTTTCACATTTTTTAGTTCATAATGAAAACTGCTTTCTAAAATTTTTGGTTTAGGGTCTAATCTGAT
Source organism: Galagoides demidoff (assembly GCA_963574575.1). Classification (NCBI taxonomy): domain Eukaryota; kingdom Metazoa; phylum Chordata; class Mammalia; order Primates; family Galagidae; genus Galagoides; species Galagoides demidoff. The sequence goes on along the minus strand of CAUYQV010126786.1, from coordinate 2,414 downwards.
AGTATCAATTATCTCACTTTTCACATCATAATCTTCTTTTAAAGTAGTCTGCTTTTCATCACAGAACTGTTTCTGTTCAGATGGCATGATTTAACCAAAAATCCCAATTTCTTTTTTCTGAAAATTCTTGAAGTTATCTGTAATTTAAACAGGAAATGATACTGGGCTGAGACATCTTCCGAATACAGGATTTTTCCCACATTAACTCACCTAAAATTAAACAAAGAATTGAATTTTTCATCATTAATAGTAAATTTCACATCTTTTAAGTTCATTTTGGTATAAAGAATGTTAACTAAGCACATATATTTAACTTAAGTATTTTAAGAACAGCTTACCAAGAAGTAACGGTTTGAAGTAAAGATAACACTAATCTGGAAGTCAGGAAATGCAAGCTGTATTTCCAGTTCTGGTATGCGACACCGGGAAAGCTTCAACTTCTCTGCACCTCAGTTTCCTCATCTAAAGAAAATCACAGCTGGGTAAGTACTTTCTAGATCTAAGATTTTCATTTTAAGTTGATACCATAGTTTTAAAATAAGATTTAAAAAAGTTTTACCAAGTGAGTCCTGAAAACTAAAGTTCAAATTATACATATACGGTTTATCCATATACCATTACCAAACTTTCTCATTTGCTTAACTGATCCTATTACCTTGTGAGAATCCCAACAGATATCTCTTCAGATTTTCTAGTTCCTCAAGGATAATCTATGTTTAAAATAAAAGCTTCATTTGTCTAGCAAAAATAACAACAAAATAAAGACACTGTCTGCTCTCTAAAGTTATCATTACTAACTGGTAAAAAAAGAACAAAGAGAAGTCCAAAGGAATAGCACATTTCCCCGGCATAGTCCCAAAGTCCATCCGCTTAATACCTTTCTGATTCCCTACCATTTTGGCTATTTGGTTTTTTTTTGTCCCTAGAACTCTGGGAGATAACAGTAAGGAAAGTCCTTGGCAGATTAAAATGTACCCATCACTATCCACCTCCATTAAATTCGAGCACTTACTGGTCATGTTACTTTACAGACGTCTCAATCTCTGTCTTAGTTACTTCATCTGTGAAATGGGGGAAAAAATAATTAGTACTTCCCCTACCTTTCATAGAGATGTGAAGACTAACACAAAAAACACACATAAAGGTATGTTGGAAAGTGCTATATAAATTGTAGCCACCATTATTACCATATGTGATTACCATATGTGGGACAAGACAATATATTGCTGAGATAGGAATTTGAGTACTTAGGCTTCAGTCATAAAAATATGAAACTATGTATTAGAAAAGTTACATTTTATTACTTTTATGCTCTTAAATATATATATATGAATAATTGATAAAATTGGATAAGGTGAAGAAAGCCAAGTGTAAATAACACTAAGCTCCATCCATAATATCCAGCCAATAGTCTCAGCTTTAAATTTCAGTTAACCTAAATATCTAAGAATGTCACTGTTTTACAAATCTTTTACTGAGGGAATATAATTAAAGTTAAATTACTTTACATATTAAACGGCCCTTTTAACATTTCTCAAATGATACTTTTGGCTGGATCTAAAAAAACCACATTCATATACATACTAAACTGATAACAATCAGAAATACCAACTTATTGAATATTTTTATATACCATGCCTACTACAGTAAAATGTTAAAATGTTTTACTATATAACATGACTAAATCTAAAAATTTTTTCTTTAAAAGTAAAAAAGTAGTAAATGACTAGGAAAAAGCTCAACAATACCTAGTAGATATGCCACACCAATTAAGAATATTCCCAACAAAGTGATTTCTCAACAGTGATAAGCATCATATCACCTATGGAACTTCTACCATCCTAAATCTGAGGATGAAGTTCAAACATCTGAAACTTGTGAAGCATAACTAGTAAGAGCTCTTCTCCATTTGTCAGAATACTATATTATGGTCATTCCAGATTATCCATACCCAAGCTTTCCCATTACTACATATAATCAAGAGAAGACAGTCACAGGTTTCATTACAAAAGGCAAACTGCTACTTAAAGTAGTATCACGTGACCAAAAATATGTATAATGCTAAAAAATTACAAGTTTGGATATTCCTAAATACATATCATTAATTCCATTTCAAAATATCTATATAATTTACATTAAAAGACTCAGGCTGGCTCGGCGCCTGTGGCTCAATAGGCTAAGGCGCCAGCCACGTACACCTAAGCTGGCGGGTTCGAATCCCCATCCCAGGCCCGCCAAACAACAATGATGGCTGCAACCAAAAAATGGCTGGGTGTTGTGGCGGGCACCTGTGGTCCCAGCTACTTGGGAGGCGGAGGCAGGAGACTCGCTTGAGCCCAGGAGTTGGAGGTTGCTATGAGCTGTGATGCCATAGCACTCTACCCAGGGGGATAGCTTGAGGCTCCATCTCAAAA
>CAUYQV010126784.1:0-11069 GCA_963574575.1 Galagoides demidoff | reverse complement strand
GGAGGCGGAGGCAGGAGACTCGCTTGAGCCCAGGAGTTGGAGGTTGCTATGAGCTGTGATGCCATGGCACTCTACCCAGGGGGATCGCTTGAGGCTCCGTCTCCAAAAAAAAAAAATCTTGAGAATCCAACAGGCTCTGGCACAAAGAAAAGCAGCAGCTCCCAGACCCGTCCCAACTTCACCAGACAAGGTAAGGCTGTGGGGGACTCCTCCAAGAGGCAGTCACAGCTGCATGGCCCACACGGCACCCAAGAGGATGACAGGACTCTCACCAACCAGTACAACGGGCTACCCCTGTGTGGCCCATGACTGACTGGACACTGGTTCACTGGGGTTCCTCAGCGTCTTCTCTTGGTTTCCATCTTGTCTGCTGGCACAAAGTTCAGCTTACAGAAAAGTGCCAGCCGGCCAAGTCTCCACTACCTGCCCTGCTCCTGCAAGCCGCATCCCTCACAGCACTGTCCGGCCTCTGTCCATCCCCTGCAGTCAATCAGTCCCAAGGCTGTCTGCTCCACCAGTGCCCCACACACCACCTCGGGGGCTAAGGCGCAGGAGAGGGAGAAACCAGCCACCTAGGGAAATTATTGAGGTCTTCTCTGACCCCTTTCCCCATGACATTTTTGTCACTTTTTTCTGTTAGAATTTCCTATGTCCCATGTTGGTCATTTACTTTATTTATCCTCTTACAAAAAGCAATGGTAATATCAGTGGTAACCACTGGGTTTCCCAAAAAACTCTGCAGCTTGGCACCCACTACAGGGCTAGTAATCCATGCAGGCAGCTGCCTGGTCTTTGGTAATCAGAATTCCAGCCTTCGTCCTTGTCTGAGCTTTGCAATGCTTCTCTGACTGCCACAATTGGTCCAGTTCTCAAACTCCCAGGAACTCCCTCAGAGATGCGAAAATCCACTCGACATCCTTCTTTTCCCTGCAGCTAGATCTGAGCATCACAAGCGAGGCTGAAGTGGGCTCCACACACTGCCCAAGACGAAGGATCATCTGCCATCCGCACACTGCGGGGCCCCTCAGCATCATACCGTCCGCAACAAGCTCATCTTCCAAGTGGACTCTGACGCCACGTGATTCTGTGTATGCAGCGTGCTGGAAAGAAGACTGAACTGTGGTCACCAAGCCTGGATTTGTGCCTTGCCCCACCTCCATGGCCCTGGCTGAGTCACCAAATCTTCCTGCATTTCAACACCAATAAAAATGTCAGGATTCACCCAAAAATCATCTCTAAGTTTCCTGCAGTTGTAACATATACGTGATTCTCAATATCAGCCCTCTGAATCAAGTCCAGATTTAAATGTAGTAACATAAATTTACATAGAAATGTATAATCAGTAATCATGAAAGCAAATATTTTCCTTCCTGGTCATTATAAAAACACTCCTAACTGATATAAAAATCACGCTACCAGCTGCATTAACCCTGCTCTGGCCAAGAAGGGGCCGTTTAATAACCTACTACCTGGAAGTTTCTTGATGGTGCCTTTGTGGCCCAAAAGATCTAATGTACTTTAGAAAATGGTCTCCCACCCCCACAGACAGCTGGACTTAAGGACGGCCTGAAACACATCCAACTGCCGTCTTAACAGTCACAGCTGAACAAGAAACACAATTGGATATCATTCCCCACATTCATATGGAACTGAAAATTCTATCTGCAGTAACTGTGTTCTCCAATCGGCACCTACAGATAATTTTAAAATGTGTAGGTAATAGGAAAATTAACCTGCCTTTCTGAAGTTCAAATTCTGAGCCACCCATAATCTTTCATCAACCTAGGAAATAACTGATAAGCCAATCTTCCTGTAAAACCATTAACAGATTCTGCTTTTCTGTCACCAGGGTAATTTACTGAGGCTAATTTTAATCCTGCTACTAAACCACTAATCCCATGACTCTACAGAATTGTCCCCAAATTTTTGTTGCTATGGCAAGTACTCTTACATTAGGAATTCACTTATTCACTAGCAGTTATATTTTTTTTAAAGTTAGTTTTCAGGATGAGATCATCTTCCTTGCTTCTTATTTTTAAAAAACCATTCTGGACAGGAGGAAGCCACCTGAGCACCTGGGGTTGTACTACACTCAGCAAGGTAAGGTTAATTTACATCAGGCTCGGGCAACTCAAAGGGACAAATTATCATCACTACACTAATGGTCATGCAAAAGACATGAAAAGCTTTGAAATGATTAATCTAAATCTGGTGGGAATATGATTATCAAAGTGACTGATGATATTTTCTCAAAGTGGCATAAAAATGTTCTCTCAGTGTCACTGAAAACGTCAATATAAATTATGCATCCACCAGAGGCAAAGTGCGTTCAGTGCTTACCTGCTCTGGGCAGCACCTCAGCCCACCTTCTGTCCACCCATGCCTTGCTTTGGGGACACATACATGACTGAGTATAAATGTGTTTGCTTTCTTTCCTTAAAACAGGGAAAACAGTATGATCAAAGCTAATGAGATGGATTCAACAAGAGAGAGGAATCTAGAGACACAGGTGCTTTGCTGGCAACTCCACAGCCACACAGAAGGTTAAAAATGGATGAAGAATCTTCTGGGATGAATAAAATCCTCAGACGTGGCATAAGAAACCATGCTTTAATGCTGTGAATTAAAGACAGGTCCACACCAAAATTCAAAGCAACGTGTGTAAACAAACATATCCTCAAGGGAAAACATCACTGTTCTTCCTGTAGATAATTCCAGGTCACCATAAAAGTTCAATGAAACTATGAAATAGATGTGTCCATCTCTTCATTGATCTAGCCATTTAAAAAAAAAAAAGCCTAAGTCTTCAAAGAAAAAAAAATATTTTTAGCTCTAGTCGAAAATCGCTGAAATAATCAAGACCTACAAGTTAATCTTTTCTCTCTGGCCCCACTCGGCCTTATTTGCAACCAGCAAAAGTCTTAACGATTCACATTTGGTTCTGTGTTTTCCTAAATTAACACAAATCATTCAACATTTAATAGCAAACTATTTTTCACAAACCTTCACTACCCTCAAGTCTCAACTGAACAGGAATCTGCTAAAGCCACAAACCACCTCTCTGCACAACTTTCAAAGCATCACTTACTGTACTAAATTTCAAAGAACACTCTTGAATGCTGAAATAAATCAGTGCCTAACAGAGTGCCTCGTCAGCTCATGCAATACAGGTTAAATAGGACCATATGGCAAAGACAGACCCATGTTGCCTTTTTCTGAGACAAAGGACAAAAATTCCTAAACAAATGTCCCTTACTTTCACATAGTAAGACTTGGAGATGAGAGGGTCCTTCCAGCGGGAATACTGCTAACGAAAAAATTAATTCTTAGCCATTAACAAAAAATTAGAGTTTTAAGAGAAAACCTCAGTTTTTAAGAGTCTCCCTTTTCACTATATCCCAAAAGCTAATACACGTATCTTAGTCTGTGCACACCATCTCCTGAACAAACAAGAGAGTAACAGGAGGGCTGCAGCAGAAGGCCGCCTGACATCACAATTCCCCAGGGCGTGAGAACCGGTGAGAGACAAGTCTACCTGGTTTGGGAGGGATAAAACACCAGACTCACTCTGCCTTGAAAAATAACAAAATCTACTAATATCTTCTCCCCCTTTCCCCACTCAGTTGAGGAACTGTCTCAACTTCACAATTACATGTAATATATATCTCTTGAAATAAATTTTGAGACTCTAAGGACTTGATTCATTTCCTGACCAAGAAAAGAAAGACCAGAGAAAGAAAATCCATCAGAAAGAACATATATTTGAAATACAACATACAGTAAAATGTAGCTAAGCTTGATATAATCGGTTTGTAAATAATTTTCTTCTTACTCTCCTCTGCGGTGTTCTGGGTGTTCTGCACGTTACTTAACATATATTTACATGTTTGCTTTCTAAATATAGCTGCACTTCTAATTACTCCTATTTTGTAATTTTCAGAACCGTTGGATTGAAGATTAAATGCCAAATCGTTTTTTGGAAAACTACTTTTAAGGCACGTTGAGAGCCACAAAATTACACTTCTTTACAATTTGAATGTATAGAACTGGAAAGCATTTCACGCCTTACATGAATATGACAGCTCCAGCTCTGGAAAGAGGCACTTCAGCTGTTCAAATCATGTGTGGCCAGATGCAGAGGATAAAGAATCCAAAATGGACAGTTGCAACTGCTAATTTTTACCAATCCATCCAAAATATATCTCATACGCTTTAGCGGACAGTAGAAATTTCAAGTACAAGCAACAAACTTATAACCTCTGTAAATGTATTCTTCCTATAAGCTATTTATTTAAGTCATCCCTCTAAAATATTTCTGACTGGAAGAAAATTAATTTTAAAATAAAGATGCTTTTGAAAGACCTGGATGACACCCTCCAAAGCCACACTAAAGGTTTCCTTTATTCCTTCTCCTGCCATTAAGGCTACTTTTATTAATTGAGAGCGTCCATAAATGTAAACATCTGACATGATTCCTTTCTTAAAATGGGTGTGGGACAACTTTCCAAGATTCCTGAGAATTGTAAGATTTTGATAGTTAGTTGGGAGTCTCATGGGGATATCTCTCAGGTCAGGGCAGAGGTCACCCTGCCCCCTCCACATGCTCACTTGGTCCTGGAAGCACAGAGCATTGAGGCCAGGGCCTGAACTGGGAAAATGCCTTCTCCTGCGTGGCCCCCAGATACATTCAGTCCTTAACAGGCTGCTGCCAGTACACTTTTGGCCACTGAGGTGGAAAGGATGGCACTGTGAGCCCCGGGAGGGGAAGGGGGGACCAGCCATACAGTCAGCTCATGCCACCAGTGAACCCCCGGCCCAGAGAGGACCCAGCACCCAGCCCAACAACTGCTGCCGTGGGAACCAGAAGCCTGAGTGGGAGCCAAAGAGCCCCTTCCCCATTTCTCTGGGCCTCTGACACACAGAAAGATGTATTCCAGCCATCACTAATTAGACTCCACAACAAATCCACATCCTAACACTGCAATTCACTGGGAAAATGCAAATCCAGTAAGATGGAGCTCCCCAACAGCACAGTAAGGGCCTCTCCCCCAAGGCCTGAGAGCTAATAAAATTAGCCCAATGTTGGAAGTGAAGGTCAAAGGTGCCAAGTTATAAGCAGCCCAGAGAAGGCCTTTTTTCAAGAAGCTAGCCAGCAGTACATGTGAAGCAGCAAAGTAAGGGGGGCTAAGTGGGTCAGAGCCAGCAGGCTGAGTCTGAAGCAGGCAGGGAAGTAGGGGGGCTACGCGGGGTCAGAGCCAGCAGGCTGAGTCTGAAGCAGCTCACAGGCTCTCTATGCCACTCTCTGAAAAACCAGTGATACTGTTCCCTCACAGCTTCTAGAACTTCTGAGGAGGAAAAGATTAGGACAGCAAAGTGATAAATTTTTGAGAGAATGAATTGACTGGGTCAAGAAGAGCTTTATCCAAACACTAAAATATATAAACATTTGCAGCAAATAAGATGTCTGCTTTTGAAGAAAAAATGTCACTTGAAAGTATAAATATTTATAATGCAGACATCTACTCAAACACACTGAACTTTCCTCTGCTGTCTTCCATTGGTCCTACTGTTTAAGGCCACATCTATCACTGTGAAAGTTTAGGTATCTCCCCTTCAAGGTGGCCAATCAAAACCCAAGCAGAAAGCAGACCTGTGCTCCCTAACATTTAACAGGCATGCTTTCCCAGTTAGAAACCCGGTTACATTATAAGCAAAATCATTAGATAATTAACACACGTCCTTTTCCCCCAGATGAAAGTGGAATAAAAAACAAAACAGTGTAATGTCCTGGACATTAAAACAAGCATATTATGAAAGGAAAGTACACAGGTTCAGGCAAGCTCCCTCCTACTGAACTTACTCAGCTTCTATTTCAAGTTTCCTATTTCTGTGGCATTAAGGTATGATGCAGCTGAAACTCTACACAATCTCCAGCCAGACTCACAGGCAGTCCCACCAAATTCTTTTTTAAAAGAGTCTTTCTGGCAAATTTATGAGTAAGACCAATACATAACCTGGAAAATGAATAAATAAACATCCCTAACAATCCAGTGAACTGAGTACTGGTTTTTCAAGAGCAATCCATGACTACACTCTAATTAAACCACCAGGTCACATACTGTTTTCCCCATTCCCTAAGACTGAAAACCGTCTGCTGGAGGATACCTCATTTCAAAGTATTCTTTGAAGAAATTTCCTTTCCTTTTTCACATATGCTGCTACTCACAGATAACAGCAAATGCTTCATTTATAAAACGCAAGTGTCTCCTTGTAAAAGCAAGTAAGGTAAATAGAGTTAAAAGTCTAAAGACAAAGTGGCTCTTACACTGTGACCTGCTTTTGAAGACCTCGCTCATTCTCTTCACTCTGTTTTGGTCTCTGGGACAACATCTCACAAAGTTAGAAATGTAGGACTCCAGAGTCTCAGGAAAAAATGTCATCACCAAATTAGTGGACTTTAAAGTTTTGTTAACAAAAAAGAATGGTGAAAACACTGATGATTTAAATGATTCTCAGGACATCGGAAATTAATATTAGATACTTATAAAAGTTAAAGTTCTGAAGTTAGTTGGAAAGATTATTCTGATTAACAAATATTTTCAAAAATAAAAACAAGCAGAACTCCCAATCTCGCTATTGTTGAAATTTATACCCTTGACCAAATATGCTACTTTGATGTTTTGTTTCTTTTTAGAAAGGCCTTCCGATTTGTCTTGGTTAGCTGTATTACAGAACCACTGGGATTCCTACTTTTTTAGAATGTTAATGGGCTCCTAATGTTTCAGCATATTCAAATTACAAGTGTAACAAAACAAAGCCCTACTAATGAATTAAGAAAAATATTAGACATGCTTGCATCTGAAAATACTTGAATCTAATACAGAGCTTGATTCATACCAGAGTCCATTCAAGACAGCCACCGGGGTCACTCTTGTGAAACCGAAGGTGTCTCTCTCCAGTAACCCAGCTCTCAAGCCCCTGAAACCAGGTGAACCCTACTTAACTGTGCTCTCAGATTGCACCACAGGGGTAGAGGGTGGTTCTCCAATTCATGCAAGAGTGGTAGGTGGTCTATTTACTTTTTCACAGTATTTTGAAACGAAGGACGAACAAATGATAAAATGAACTATTTTTTTTACATGGCAGTAGCCTGTGTCCCACCAAATAGCGCGATGCCTCCTTAAAAGTAACACATCCATAAACCAAAATACTTCAATCATATTAATACACGGTTTAAAAATAATCTGGAAAACATCTTTGAGGGGGCTCCCATTCGGGTCAATATTTCAATAGTATTTATTACACAGCCAAATGGAGAGCACGCATCAATCTTTAAATCACCTTTTATCAAGATTCGCGACTTCATAACAGGTTCATGGGGAAATGCCTTTCCTTGCATGTTTAATTGGGCTCACGAAAACTAAAGTTCTTTTTGTGACTTGCTGGTTAAGTGAGCACAGTGAGTGGACCAGAGAGTCCACAGGCCCTGTCCTTTGTTACGCAGGGGACAGCCTGGAAGGCCCTACACCCACGAGCACATCTGGGCTTCTAGAAACAGTCCACGGAGTTTACCCTGGCTTCCTTATCCCCCCAAGACACGATTATGTCACACAAGCAGGACACAACCCAAGGCACAGGAGCCCTGGGCTAAAGTGCCCACCACCAACTCAACGCCAAATCCGCCTCTCCAACAGCACCCAACTCAGGTATGAGCACTTATGTAATCGTCCTCGGGACCACGCCTTTCCCACCGCCCCACCTCCGCCAGAACAAAATGAAGTTTAAAATAGAAACCAATTACCTGCCCTCCGCGGTACCTCGGCCCCCGGAGCCCGGTCCGCGCCGCCGTGCAGACCCCAGCCCGGGCCGGACCCGCCCCCTTCCCGGCCAGACCCCCACCCCAACCCAGGGCCTCAGCCGTTCCACTTCCCCAACCCGCCCCCACCTCCACTTCCCCAACCCACCCCCCCTCCGGCCTGCCCTGCCCCCCACACCCCCACCCGGCCCAGCTCCCTCCCCCACGGACTCCCCCCCTCGCTCGCCCCCGCCCCCTGGCCCGCACAGACCCCCGCCTTTGTTACGGTGCGAAGTTGGGCAGTGGGTCCCGGTCTCTTTCACTTCTTGGGTTACAGTGCAGGCGTGTGACGTCCGCTCCACATGACGGGGGCGAGGGGCGGGCGCCGAGGGGCGGGGGCGGCGGGACAGGCCCTGCCCCCACCTCTCCGCCCCTTCCCGCCCCGCCCACAGCCCTCCTCCTGGAAGCCTGGAGACAAGCTGCCACCGGCCCCGCCCCCGGGGCGGGCAGGTAAAGCCCCCCGCTCCCGGCCAGGCACAGCAGCCCCCACGGACACACACGCCCTACGCCCCCAGCAGCGCCCGGCCCCAGCGCCGCCGCAGCCGAGAAACAGAAATAGGAATGATTTAATCCAAAGGCACCTCCCGAAGCTGCCCATTCCTGCTGCTACGAGCTCACCAAGATGGGAGGGACGCGAGTAAAACTCGGGTTTTGTGGTAGAAATGGCCCGAAAGGGAAGGGAGGCGCGCTGTCGGACACTGCTGTGCCTCCGAGTTAGGTTCTTCAAGTAGGAGATGGACAAACGTCGCCTGGGGCCGCCCACGGACCCTCGGAGGCACCTCGGTGCGGCCTGATAGCTCAGCACACACTGCATGGACAAGGTCTCTCCCAGGGGTCTCACTGCAGGGGTCCCCGGGGGAGGGGGAGTGGGCACGTGGGTCCTTAACCCGCCCATTGCCTCGTCACCATCTCTGAGTGAATAGAAGCGGTGTGACCCCGCTGCGTTCCAGACAGCCTCTCCGGCATTTCAGCAGAGAAGCCACGGGGTGCAAGCTGGCCTTGCACTACCCCAGGTGCGTACTACACGAACCACGCACATCACTGCCAATATTCCTGGGAAAGTCGGTGCCACATTAGGAAGTGTGAGGTGGCGGGTGACGCAGTTCGCCCGCGAATACACCCATTGTGCCACACAAATGCGGCCAGGGCGCTGCATTAAGGAGCAGGTGGGCAGCAGAACTTTCACTTACAGACCGCAAGCGCTTCACACGCTATAATATGCCATGGACTAAGCATCAACTTGCAGTGAGAAAATAAGATGTAAGTTGAAGACACATACTGCCCTTCACTTTTGTACAGTTACCTTCAGTTTCAACAGTCCCCGTTCTCCATAGTTTTACCCCGCCCCCACCCCGGCCAGTGGGCTCCTTCACCTGGACCCGAAAGGCGCCAGGGCGCGCCAGCCGGTAGGACCGCGGCAGACGAAACCCCACATTTCGATTCCCCAGTTGCCAACAAGCATAATCACATCGCTCCTCTTTCCTTCCCCTTCTGCTGCTTTCGACTTGAATCCGAAAACGCTTTAAGGATCTTTCTTCACAAGACGAAATTCGGAGAGGACAAGGAATCCATTTACACGGCTGCGTGCCCATCTAGCCGGACCGATTGCAATAAAAGCGTGTCCACGTCTACATCACACATCTGTGCACATGCAGAAGCCTGAGGATGCGCGGGGCGGGCCAGACTTGGTGTGCAGACACCGGACGCATGCACGCGCGCGCGCGCGCACACACACTTACTCACACCCCAAATTACCTCCGGGATGGAGAAAGCCGCTGCGGATTGGCCAGCAGAGCCGTCACTCACACCCAGGGGGCAGGGAGATTTTTGTAAAGCTGTTTCCTTTTTTTCCCTTTTTTTCTTTTTTCTTTCCCCCCTCCCTCTTCGCTAATGTTTCATTTAATGGTAAAACAACAGCAGAGCTCTGAAAGTTAGCCATCTGCGCGGAGAGAGTTTCACTCCTTTCACGAGGGAGGCGTCAGACGATACCATTTAAATATATTTTGTACTTCCACAATGGATGAAAGGGGAAATTCACAGTCCGTGTGCGGGCGGAAAGGGACTCAGTCAGTAGGAAGGGGTCCTCTCGGTGGAGTGGATGCGGAGAGTTGTTGTGTGCGCCCGAAGAGAACTTTGACCTTTCATTGATCTCGAAATTTAAAAAATATTTTTCTAAGGTCAGGTTAAAACAAACACTCCTCCCTAATTTATTAACTCATTATTTTAATTTTATTCTTTAAGCATGCGCCGGCAACCGTGTTTCCTTAAGAAACAACTGACCTATTTTTGGCTGGAGATAAACGATCATGTTAACAGATGTTAATCTTGTAATCTGTTTTTCCTGTAAGCACTTTACCTACCCGGGTTTCCGACCTTAAAAATAACATCTTTTCCAAAAAGACCTGACGTCACAATTCACTCCCTGAAAAATCACACTCCCTCTCCAGCTCCTTCCCCAGCAATGATTTCAGAGACATTAAATCTTTTTCACTTTATAAATGCTGATTTGTTCTGCCTCAACTCCCACAGGCTTTTATTTGCATTTCAAATTCCACAGGTTACACCAAGTCGCCTTTTCAAAAAATGTAAGCCAACGATGAAGCAGCAAATGGCTTTTTGTGCATCTGGATTAAATAAGGCGCAGAATGAATATATTTAAAGAGAGGGCTGCTCAAGTTGATCTCTGCGCACCCGGAGACCAAGTGGTTTATCAACCAGCCCAGGGGAATGAGTAAGACCCCCACATAGCACCTCGGAACTCTGGTCTGATCCTGCCCTGCTGCCGGCAGCTTATTAAGGCGGTTATTAAGGCGGTTAATAAATGGGGCTGACTTACAGACCTACATTTTTCGGGTAAAGGCTGGTTCTCTCTGCTCCCACTACTAGTTTTTCAGCCCACAAAGCCAGATAGTCACCGCACACCGACCTTCCTCCATAAACCGCTGCTTTTAAATGCCCCCAGTCGACTCCCTTTTAACAAACTTATTCGTACAAAGTTTCTTTAAAACTTGACGAGGAGGTTTATTCTAAACACTGACGGTAACTATCCAGTCTGTTAGTTCTCCCTAGAAATGGCAGGGGAGGCGCCTCCTGCCCCCGCCCGGACCCCCCCCCCCCCCCCCGGGGGGGGGGCGCGGCGCCCGGGGGGGGGGGGGGGGGGGGGGGGGGGGGTGGGGGGGGGGGGGGGGCGGGGGGGCGCGCGGGGGGGGGCGGG
>CAUYQV010126783.1:0-12099 GCA_963574575.1 Galagoides demidoff | reverse complement strand
TATGTGGCTCTAGCAAACAGTTCTGGGCCCTCCAAGAGTGGTAGACCCCTCCACCACCACCTGCAGGGTGAGCGTGGCTCTAACAAGCAGTTCTAGGCCCACCCAGCTTGGGAGCCTGGAGTGGGGAACTCCTTCCCTGGTCCCTGTGGGGTGTGTATGTCTCTAGCAAGCTGTTTTGGGTCTACCTGGAATGGAGGACTCCTCTGCCACTGCCTGGGGGATGCCTGCAGCACTAGCGAGCAGTTCTGGGCCTGCTCAGAGCAGGAGCCTGCTGCCCATGAGGCGTGCAACTCTAGCAAGCAATTTTGGGCCCACCCCGCTCTGTGAGGGCAAAGGGACCCACTCAGAAAATGGGTTAGTCTGGGAAGGTTAATACCTCCTTCTCCACCTTACACCCAGTCACTCATAATCCCCCAGGTCTGTGACCCTATTCCCTCCATTAGGCCACTGCTCCTGGGATTTACGACTGGCAAAATCAGCCAGAAATCTGAGTTCAGCAGGGGGGCCTTGTGTGTTTAAATTAGGCTTCTGTCCGGCTAAATTTCTCTGTAAATCAGAGGTTGCATTCAACTCTGGGAAGCAGACAGATAGCAGTTTACACTCAGGTGTCAATTCTAGCCTCTGCCTGCCCGCTGCCTTTGTCTCAGCCCCATTAGCCCCCTGAGGCTGGAGCTCTACCCAAGAAAGTTATGTGTGCCCTGCCTGTGGCTGCTGTCTGGAACCTCTGCTTGCCCAAAAGGATGGGGCTGGAATGGCATCAGCCTGCAGCTCAGGATGCCACTGTTGCTGCACTGGTATCCCCTGAGCCAATTCTCCTCTCCTCACGCCCAAACCACAGTCAGCACAGAACAGCACCAGCCCTTTCCCCCTCCACTTCTCTCAAGGAGATGCCCAAGAATCTGGGTTCCATAGGTAACAAACCTCCAGACCTTGGAGTGGGTGGGTGGGGACTCCTCGGGGTTCAATGTTGCAGGTGGGGAATATATACAGTTTTATACAGTTTCACAGTTTTATGCCTGACCGGAGGGTGCTGTGGCATGCCAGCAGGGGTAGGAGGTCCAGTTTTTAGGGCATCTCTCCCGTGGGATAGAGTGGGAGGAAGTTTGAACTCTGATCACTTGTTTGCATGGAGTAAACTGCGAGCCCTTGCTGTGGAGGAGGGGACTCCCGTCCGCTTGGTGGTGGATTTTGTACCTTTTGGTTGTATTTTTGGGGTCACAGCTCGCCTCAGGAAGGTTGAAGTGCCCTCTTCAACCTTCTCTCTTGGCTCTGCTCCAAACCATCAGCTAACCTGCTAAACTTCTGTCCTTTAAGCCTTCTTCTGGACTGGAGCTTCTGTAAAAAGCTGGCTCCAGTCCACCATCTTGGCTCCACCCAGGCACTGGCATTTTCAAAAGCATCCCAAGTTATTCTAATGAACAGCCATGGCCTAGAACCACTGCTCTCACCCTAGGATAATCCAGCTTCTTATATCTCAGTATAGAGACACTGAGACTGAATTTCCTAAGGTCACCGAAGATGCTTTCATTCTCGCCACCTTCTGGCCTTCAGCTATTCAACATGTATGGAGCGTGTAACTCCAATGCACATTTCCCCCTCTGGACAGCCAAAGCAGTATCCTCTTTGAGCTCTCTTTATATTCTCTCTGGAGGAAAATGGAAGCTCTCTTTTCCATCAGCCTTTTTGGCTCCCTGCCTGTCTTCCCCTAGTGTCTGCCCTCACCCATTTTATTCCACTGTACGCATTCTTCAGCTGCAATGCATCCACTCCCAACTCTTTCTTCCCTTGCCTTGTCTGCTCCTTTTCCATCAATGCACAGCATTCCTTCTGCCCCCACTACTTGGGCCAGGCTACAGACAGTCAGAGGCATCCTTGACATTTCTCTTTCCCGTACATGTTCATCTGATCGGCTAATAATGTCTGTCCATTCAGTCTCACTCTGCTGAAAGTCTCTGCTACATCTGTTTGCAGTGAGATTAAAGTCCAAACCTACAAAGTCTGCACAAGAAGTGTTCCTGATTTGGTCTCACTCCACCTCTCTTGCCTCTTTTATCCACCTCTCACCCCTCAGTTTCCCCACACTGAAGCACACTGTTTACTGGACATGTATTTCACCCTCTGGGCCTCTATATATGCTCTTTCTTGGATTCCCTTTCTACACTCTGTCTACTTGGTGATGTCCTACTCATCTTCAAGGTCAAAGGCATTCTTTATTCATTGATATTCTCATAGAGCTTAATGAAAAACTCCAGTTAAGCATTTACCAAAGTGTCTTATGGCTACATATTCGTTTTCTACTTCTGCTTCATGATGAAGCCCTTGGGAGTAGAGGCTATGATTCATCTATCAGATTCACTTTAATTCACAACAAAGGTCCCAGATGCTGAAGGAGGCCAGTAAACACAAGCTGAGTGGACCCAGCAAGGATAATGCAAAGGTGGCTCACAGAGAAAGGGGCAGCAAGGGCTCAGGGACACAAAGGAGTTTTGTGGAGAGCACAAGGGGGTGGCTTTGGTGTCAGGTGGAACAGGTATTAGAGCTGCTCAAAAATATTCCTTGTTCCTGGTGTCAGGGACAGAATGCTGAGCTGGATGGAGCCACGTTCGACATAGTATTTTATATATTATGGTTTTATGCCTGTATGCTGAAAAGGAGCAGAATTGGATTATCTCCCTGCCCCAGGAAATAGCCATGTAGTAAGCAGCAATGGGATCAATGTGCATGGACTGAAATTCTCTATAGTTCCCCAGGGCAGAGATCAATGGGGAAGGATTTTCTTCTAGAGAGATGTGTAGGCCTCATCCTGGGCTTAGAGATCTGTTAAGTCAGGGGTCACTTGGGGAGCTGCTAGAGCAGAAGGTGGTGCAGAGCTCCCAGGCTGAACCACCTTCCTGCCTGCCTCTTTGGGCCTATTATGCCCATGAGAGTCTCTCCTTGCAAGATATTAGCAGCCTTTTCTTCCTGGCCCAGAGCTGTGCAGCTTCTTTTCTGTGTTTGTCCCACTTCTTATACTCACTGGCATTTCTGTGTCCGGGATTATTTGTCCACTTCACTGTTATATAGCAACTTTCAACTGTGTGACATAATAGATCCTTGGCCTTGAGGATTGAATATTTGTGAGTCATACTTTATGTATTACATCCCAAAGACCCATGATAGGTAGTAATTTATTGTCTTGGAATGAATCTCTCTGAATTGCTCTTCCATGGGAGGATGGGAGGAGTTTAAGTTAGCAAGTTTCTGAGCCTGGTCATCTGCCCAGTACTTACATTTCACTTTTTTTCCATTTGTCTATTCAATGCCTATTTATTTATTTATTGAGACAGAATATCACTCAGTTGTCCCAGGCTAGAGTTCTATGGCATCAGCCTACCTCACAGAAACCTCAAACTCCTGGGCTCAAGCAATTCCCCTACTTTAGCTTCCCAAATAGCTGGGACTACAGTGCTCACCACAATGCTGGGCTAATTTTTATATTTTTAGTAGAGATGGGGGTCTTACTTTTGCTCAGGCTGGTCTTGAACACCTGAGCTCAAGGAATTCTCCTGCCTTAGCCTCCCAGAGGGTTAGGATTATAGGCATGGGCCACTGCACCTGGCCTCAACCTCTATTTTTTTGAGTGTCTACTGTGTGTCAGCTCCTCTACTGGGCATGGAGACAAAGTTCTGAATTAAAAGACTCTTTTTTTCCCATGGACTATATTTTTGAAAGGTGGCTTGAGGGTGACAACAAATAAATAATTTGATTTCATGTGGTGATATGTCCTGTGAAGAAAATGAAACAGAGTGATGTGATGGTAAGAGCGAGGTAGAAGGGAGACCAGCATTAGCACAGCGATATTCACAACAGCCAGGAGAAGAAACTCAAGTGTCCATCAACAGATGAATGGGTAAACAAAATGTGGTCTGTCCATATCACTGGGTATTATTCAGCCACACAAAGGAAGGAAGTCCTGGCACATGCTATGACAAGGGTGAACTTTGAAGACATGCTAGTGAAAGAAGCTGATGCAAAAGGACAAGTATTGTATGATTCTGCTTATACAAAATGTGTAGACTAGGCAATTACTAGAGATAGAAAGTAATTTAATGATTACCAGGGACTGAGTATAGCACAGGGAATAAGGAAATTTTTTGCTTAATGGGTACAGAGGTTCTATTTGGGACAATACAAATTTTGGAAAGAGGTAGTTGTGAGGGTTGTACAACATTGCTAATGTACTTAATGCCACTGAACTGTTAACTTAAAACTGGTAAAAGTAGCAAATTTAATGTTATATTTATTTCACCACAATGAAAAACAAATTAAGAAGGAGGTCTTGCAGTAACAAGAGGGACCAGCCATGTGAAGAAGGACGGGAGGGGATATTCCTATCAGAGCAAACAGCTGGTGCAAAGACCACAGGGCAAGAATGAGCTGGGGTTGTTTCATGGTTAAAATTATGTTTCCTTGTCAAAAAAAAAAAAAAAAAGCTTCAGAAAGGAGATTGACTTTTTTTCCAGTTTTTGACCAGGGTCGGGTTTGAACCTACCACCTTGCGTTTGTGGGGCCAATGCCCTACTCCTTTGAGCCACAGACACCACTCCAGGAAGTTGACTTTCAATGCTGAGAACAAAAGAGTGCAAAAGCTGTAGTGAGTTTGGGGATTTTAAAAGGTGTTCTGTGTGCATTCCTCAGGAAGGCTGAGGGGTGCTGTGGGGGTGCTGCAGGGGCGCTGCAGGGGTTGGTGTGCCCATCTGGCCCTTCCAGCACACTGGGGACACCTCAATATCACACACAGCTGTAATGTCATAGTGCCATGTCTCCTGATCCTGTGTCCCCTTGTGGGATAGCAAGCTGGGGTTAACCCTGCTCAACCTGCAGGCAGAGGAAATGGATTGAGCCATAATCTAGAAAGACACAAGGCCAAATGCTATGATCCTGAATGTTGAAATCCCTAAAATCATAATCCTGAAAGATCAAAGTCTAAAAATATAATTCTTGAAAAATATTTTTAAAAATTATTTCAAAGACATTTATTTATGTTTTAAAAGGACATTTATTTGTGAAACATAAAAAACATGACAGAACACTTCATGGGCCACTTTACGTGTTAAAATGGGCAATGACATGCATATTTTTGCAAGCACAAACAACTCAGGTATATACTTACCACAGTTCTATGAGAACATTTGTAAGTAGATGAAACATATTCATAAACAGGTCAGAAGGAGAAATACACAAATGCATACATTGTGCTTGGTAATTGTGTGCACCCAGTTTTATGACTATAGGCATCTGAAATAACAAACAACCTAAGCCTTTTGATTACTCAAGCTAAGGGATTCAAATTGGTGGTAGGTCATACACAGCCTCCCAGAATCCAGACTTGAGACATGTTTTCTTTCACAAATGTTGATGCACAAACAGAACATCTTTTCATTTATCAAGGAAGTTTCAACATTTTTACACACATACACACACATGTACAATGCTTACACACAAAGTCAACATTGTGATGATGCATTTTTGTGGAATCAACTTTCTTTTGTGCAAACCGCAGCAGCAGAGGAGTCAGTCCCAGTTCTCAGAAAGATTCATTTGCCTTCTCTATTTGCTTGCTCCAGCCCCAGACCAACCAGATGGAGCCTGCCAACACTGAGGATAGATCTTCCCCACTTAGTGGAGTCAGATTCACATGCCAATTTCTTCTGAAAATGCTCTCAGAGATGTGACCCAAAATAATGCTTTACCAGGTGTCTAGGTTTTCCTCAATCCAATCACATTGATGGCTAGGATTAAGTCTACGGGTCCTCCCCTTGTCAACTTGGCCTCCATACCCATCTCCTTAAACTGTGCTTATCTTCCAAATAAGGACAATGACATGGAAAATAGTTCTGCCTAATGGGATGTGCCTTATACAGTGCCACTACCCTGCATATAATGGAAAACACACCAACCTTTCCCCAGAATTTGGCTTTTAGGATTTCAGCATTCAGCGTTATGGTGTTCAAGATTGTATCTTTTGGGATTATGATGGCACCAATTACAATCCTAGCTCCACTATTGACTAGATGCATGTTTATGGATAAATGGCTCAGTCTAACTGGGCCCCAGTTTCCCCCTCCACAAAATACAGAGTTTGCATGAGATCTAGGATAATAAATATATGCCACGCACTTTCTCCTCATATATGTGACTGGTATATGGTGGTATACCTGGGCCAAATGGTGATGTATGGGCACACCAGCCTAATTAGCCCTTATCCAAACCAATATTCCTTACAAATTTGTTCAGTCTTTACTTATCCAAGGGAAGAGGGAGAGGTTGAAAGCAAATGATCTTTTCATTAATGAAAATACATTTGTTAATTTGCTCCAGCAGTCCAAGGCAGAAAAATTTTCTAAAATATTGAAAAATTTTAGAATGTGTAGTTTCCAAAATATTGAAAAAGTTTCTAAAATATTCCCCTTTGTGTGTGTTCTTGATCTTACTTCATGCTTATTCACTCCACTTCCAAGAAGCCATATTAAAATGTAAAACATAAAATTTTTTCTTCTTCTGAGTAAAAGATCATGAGATATTCAGGTTGAGAATTTTCCCTAACTGGAACTGTAAGTTGCAAAAAACCTCAGCCGAGATGTGCTTCTTCTTCTTTTTTTTTTTCCTAGAGATTTTATTATCTTATTTTATTTTATTAAATCATAACTGTGTGCATTACTGCATTTATGGGGTACAATGTGCTGACTTCATATACAATTTGGAATGCTTACATCAAACTGGTTAACATAGCCTTCATCTCACTTATTATTATGTTAAGACATTTATACTCTACTCTTCATAGATTTGACATGTACCCTTGCAATATGCACAAGAGGTGAGATCCCACTGATTACCCTCCCTCCACCCAGTTACCTCCCTCCCCTCTCCTTGCCCTTTTCTTCCCTCATTCATTCTGGGCTAGAGTTGTGTTTCATCATTTGAATGAAAGGGTGTATGATTATGTTTTGATTTCATAATAGTACTGAGTACACTGGATGTTTTTTCTTCCATTCTTGAGATACTTTACTAAGAAGAATATGTTCCAGTTCCATCCATGCAAACACAAAAGAGGTAAAGTCTCCATCTTTTATTATGGCTGCATAATATTCCATGGTATCCATATACCACAATTTGTTAATCCATTCATGGGTTGATGGGCACTTGGGTTGCTTTCATGACTTGGCAATTATGAATTGGGCTGCAATAAGCATTCCTGTGCAAATTCTTTGTTGTAAAATGATTTTTGGTCATCTGGATATATACCTAGTAGAGGAATTGCAGGATTGATCAGCAGGAGTAGAGATGTACCTCTTAAGGTTTCCCTTCATAGTACTGTCTACTTTGATGGGAATGGGACAAATGACATTGACCAGCTTATCCCAGTGACAGTTTAGTGTTCTTTTTGGATTTGCATTTTCAGCAGCTGCCTCAAAAGGTGTGGATTCTTGAAGCCCGTCCAGTGCAGACATTACTAGTGGAGCACATCATCTCTTCCTGGGAGCCTGGATGTGACTCCAGCTTTCACAGTACCTTGTGCCAGGCACCTGCTTCTAATAATAGATCCTGCTGACCATGTCTGGGTGGGCTTTATGATTCACTCCCACTTCAGTGTTTTTGGAGTCTGTTATTATAAACTTTAGAAATATAAGAGGAACAACCATTTGTTTGGAACCTGAGTAACTGACATGTAACCATTTTTTTTTTTTGAGACAGTCTCATTATGTCACCCTTAGGTAGAGTGCCATGATGTCACAGCTCACAGCAATGTCCAACTCTTGGGCTCAAGTGATTCTCTTGCTTCATCCTCCCAAGTAGCTGGGACTACAGGTGCCTGCCACAATGCCCAGCTATTTTTTGTTGTAGTTGTCTTGTTTTGGTGAGCCTGGGCTGGGCTCGAACACGCCACTCTCCCTGTATATGGCTGGCATCATAAGCACTATACTACAGGTGCCGAGCTGACATGTAATCATTTTACACATGTGTTTAAGTGAATGTTGGTAAGGAAGAAAAGGGTGTGTGATACTGGAAAAAATGTCCCAGACAATTTTTGTAGTTATATCATTTAAAAGAAGCAATGATGGAAGGCCACTTTTATGAAAATAATCCATCCTAATATCAAACTAATATTAAATGAGAGCAACCTAAGACTAAGATTCACAGGACGGACTTAGAAACTGGATGAAAAAAAGCCCTGGCTTTTCAAAACTGAAACATTCTTAGCACTGGATTGGGTGTGGAAGAAGAGCTAAGAAGACCCGTTAGTTGAGCTTCAAAATAGCCAATGCTATAGTAGAGAAGCTTTTGTGCCCAAATCTAATGACAAGTGTACTGATGGGAAGTGAACACTGCTTCAGAGATTCACACGTGGTTTGGGGTCTTTGCTCCTGTAATTATTTGCTGTGGGCCTTGAAATCAGCAATTTACCATCTCTGAGACCATTTGCTTACTTATGCAATGAGGGTACTACCACTTATCTTTCCAAGTGTCAAGGCTCAGATAATATATGGTCAGTGAATCACCTAATCAAGTCTAAAGCAGGTTTAAATACAAATTGGGGAACTGAGTCATACTTGTCTGAGGAGAGCTTTGTGCACACTTTCCAGAAAGGGCTCTGGGCTACAAGCACTGTGGAGAGACAAACAAATTCAAGAAACCGGATCTGTGAAGGAGAAATCTGGATCAGGCAGACAATCCAATACAAAATGGGCAAAGAACATCAAGAAGCAAATCACAAATTAATTGGGAAATAAAAATAGATTTAATACGTTTTATCTGTCAGGTGGGGGATGATACATCTATAATTCTGCTGCTGGTGGGTTTATATTGTGAATCCGTATGGACATTTGGAAAGGCGGTTGGTAGTGCTTGTGACATTCCCACTCAGCTCTGTGTCCTCTCCCCACCTATGATGCTTCTGTCCAGCACAAACCATCAAGAGTTTAGCTCCTCAATCTGATTAATTTATTCTTTCTTTATCCACTAGGGTCATATTGTGTAAATATTCATTTATGATGTTTATCAATTGTCTCTTATTGCAGTGTAAGCACAGAGAGGGGAGGAACTTCATCTCTCATTCATAGGCATATGATCATGACATTCAGAACATGAATACATAAAAAGATCTTAACAATGTTCTAGAAAGAACTATATGCATTGTTCTGCACCTTGGATTTTCAGTCAGCCATTGGCTGAAAGTTCTGGCCATATTGGTATAATTCTTAACAGATCTATCAACATCTATTTAACTTTAGATTCTGTAATCTCTTTACTGCAGTGTAGCAAACTCAGATTCTACATCTATTACGTAGAATAGAATATGCAGGAAATCTATATGTGATGCCTAGGAGGAAGATGTGTTACAATTAAATGTTATGGCTGCCTAATTACATAGCTGTTTAAAACATTGGACAGGTCAAATAAAATCATCAAAATCCATACCTGGGCTATATTTTGCTTAAAAACAAGCACTTTGTGAACTTTGCAGTTGTCTTCTTATATTTAATGTCATGGAATCTTCTAGGGGTGGGTAGACATTGGTGTTTTTAGTTACTTTCTCTTTCCCTCCCAAGTTGGGATTAACTTGGATTATAAACTTTGGGATAAATTTAAGAACATAGGAGAGATAGAAAAAGGAAGATCAAAATATCAGTTGCATTATGTTGAAGCTGATTGGAGAAAGTGGTTTTAGATCTGTGGCCAAAGGGATTTACTAATCCCTGCTTCCTAAACTTGGCAGAATGGCAGGCATAGGTCATGTACACTGCATGTGTTCCCCCTGAGGGCTGGACTATACCACCTGGCTGGTAAAGAGGCAGGGCAAACTCCCTATAATAGTGATGAATTTGACCAGACAAACAGACCATGCACGCTCAGTTTCTTCTTTCAAATGTAAATATATGTTATTGTTCTTTTTATACTGATAAATCATTGGAGGTAGAGCAAAAGGCCAGAAGTGTTATTCTTGCAGAAATTGCTCCTGGGCAAGGCACAGTGGCTCATGCCTCTAATCCTGACTTTCTGGGGGACCAATAACAGTCTGAGCAAGAGCAAGACCTCATTTCTAGAGCACCTCCAGGAGAAGCAAGCTTGATCACTGTGCCATTATCAAGTTCCCCCTGACCACTGAGTCTGCCATGAAGAAGACAGAAGACAACAACACACTCTTGTTCATTGTGGATGTCAAAACCAACGAGCACCAGATCAAAGAGCGTGAGAAGAAGCTCCACAACATTGATGTGGCCAACGTCAACACCCTGATCAGGCCTGATGGTGAGAAGAAGCCATATGTGCTCAACTGGCTCCTGACTACAATGCTTTGGATGTTTCCAACAAAATTGGGATCATTTAAACCAAGTCCAGGTGGCTGTCTAAATATATAACTTTGCACCGTAAATATACGTATATACATACATACATACATACATACACACACACACACACACACACACGCTAGCCCTGTAGTCCCAGATACTCAGGAGGATGAGACAAGAGAATTGCTCTAGCCCAAGAGTTTGAGGTTGCTATGAGCTATTCTGCCACAGCACTCTACCCAGGGCAACAGAGTGAGACTCTGTCTCAACAACAACAACAACAACAAAAGAAATTCCTTCTGATGGAAGCATGATGTGGAGGTTGGTTGGTTCTCTTAATGGTAACCATAAATATCTATGTTCTTGTCTCTCTGTATTATAACAATTTAACTAAGAAAACTCTGGATCTTTCACTGATTGTTCCAGTTACACAGAAAAAAGCCATTTCCTTGGTAGTTGCCAGTATTTCTACAGGTCCTGGGTTCTTTCTTCAAACATAACTTTTATTAATACTTCTTATTTCTTGGTTACAATCTATTCTCTTATTTATGTTCACTTTTTATGTTTTTCCTAAGTGTTTACTTCCACAGGTGATTTCTTTCCCTCCTATAACTTTATTTTCCTTAAAAAATCTATGTCTCCAGTCAGACCTCTATGTTAAGCTTATTTATGTCAAGTTCAATGCATCAAGAACTTCTCATCTTCTCTCAAAACCTATTAATTTGTCTGCCATTCAGTCTATCTAACCTTTAAGGTAGGGTTTATAATCATATATACTTTATAGCCTTTATCAGGAAGATTTGATGAGATAATGCAAGTGATTGTTGCTTAAATGTCAAGAAAAATAGGGACATTAAAGTCTAATTGCAGAGTTTAAACCTGCATTAAAGGCTGTAAAATGTAGTTGTTATCCTGGGATTTCTCTGCCATTCTGTTAGATTTAGTGTTTTCCTTTTCCCTTAGTAGCTAAGAAAGGTTGCAGAGGAAGGAATGTTTTCTTTATAAATGTCTTATAAACACCTTTATAAATGCCTTAAAACACCTGCTTTCTTATACTCAATTTATAGCTTAGTGGGCATAAAACTTCAGGCAGTAAGTTTTCACTTGGAATTTTGAAGGCTTTGCTTCGTTATTTTCTAGCATCTAATGTTGCTTAGAAAAAGTTTGTTGTGTTTCTGGTTTTTTATTCTTGGCATATGACCTATTAGTTTTTCATCTCTGGATACTTTTTAAAGCTTTTTTTTTTTTTTAAATACCTGGGTGTCTGAAATTTCAAAATCATATTCCTTCTTTTACCTTTTAGTCATTCATCATGCAGAGTATTTTATGGAATCTTTCAATCTGGGCACTTGGACATTTCAATTCTTAAGAATGTCTTCCTGTAATTTCCTTTGATCCCTTCCTTTTCTCAGTTTTTCTTTGCTCTTTGAAAGTCCAATTATTTTATTTTATTTTTTTGCAGTTTATTTTGGCTGGTGCCAGGTTTGAACCCACCACCTCCAGTATATGGGGCTGGTGCCCTACTCCTTTGAGTCACAGGTGCCGCCCTGAAAGTCCAATTATTTTTATTTTGGCTTAAACAACATGTGGGAGGCCAAAAAAGATCCCTGGCTCCCGCCAAGCTGTCCCCTCCCCCAAAGCGCACATACAAAATGTTCAAAAATTACGTGCCCCGCCCCGCTTGCGTATATCCTACGTAACCATGGCGACTGACCACATGGTAGGGATTCCTTTGTTTAAATTCAAGATGGCGACTGTTCCCGCGCCC
>CAUYQV010126782.1:0-36316 GCA_963574575.1 Galagoides demidoff | reverse complement strand
GAGCTGCTGTCACTTCCCTGGAAATGTGCACACTGCTTTATTAGGGGATGCCCCTGGGAGTGGGAGCAGGAAGTGGGACGAGCCTGGCTGAGTGTAAAACAGGCCATTGGGCTAGTGACAGTTACTGGCAGAGGGTGACAGGGAATTTCTTCTCTTTTCTTTTCTTTCTTTCTTTTTTTTTTTTTTTTTTTTTTGAGACAGAGTCTCACTATGTTGTCCTCAGTAGGGTGCCATGGCATCATAGCTCATAGCAAGCTCTAGCTCTTGGGCTTAAGTGATTCTCTTGCCTTAGCCTCCCAAGTAGCTGGGACTACAGGCACCTGGCTATTTTTATTGTTGTTGTTGTTGTTGCTGCTGCTGTTGTCGTTGTTGCTTAGGAGGCCCAGGCTGGGTTTAAACCCTCCAGCCCCCATGTTTGTGGCTGGTGCCCTAACCACTGAGCTATGGGCGCTGAGCTGACAGGGAATTTCTTGAAATCTTCTTTTCCCCCCTAGGGAAAACTCATGAAATCAATGCCTGGTGGGTCTAATTCTGGGCTCACAGGGCCAGAGCTGAGTTTTAGTCAGCTCTCTGAGGACTGAGGGGCGGGACCCAGAGCTGCCAAGGATGTACTGCTATCTCTCACACATATACCACTCCCAGGGCCAGCTCCCAGGCCCTTCTCCTTTGGAGGATTTTTACTTTTAATCCTCCAAAGAAATATGCAAGAAAGAATAAGAAGTTATAAACAGGAAAAGTTGAAAAGTTTCTAGGACCTTTCAAAGAACAGACAGTTCTTGTGCTAGGGTTGTGGTATCTGACCCCTCTGAGCTGGGAGACCACAGTATTCCCATTTGGGTGTTGAGCCGCCAGGCCTGCCTTAACCTAAGCATCCGTCTCCTCTTTCTAGGCAAGGTTCAAGCCTGCCCGTGCCCTGGCCTCAGTGGAGTGGTTTGCATCTCCAGATTAGGAAACACCCTTTTTCTTCCCCGTCATCATAAATACCCTGCCCCAACTTTCCTCGGCTTTGTATTCCCCACGTGGTTGAACAGTATCTGTAGCACCTTGGGTTACTGCGACACGACACGTGTTAAAAAGTTCTAGGCTCCCCCTTCTCCATCCCCAAGTCCTACTGATTCTGTATACCAGACCTTTCTCCATTCCTTCCTCTCCCTCTCTGGGTCCCGACCTCAGCTCCATCCCTCAGCATTTTTTACCTGTATTTCTGTAGCTGTCCATCAACTAGTCTCTTTGCTTTCAGTCTTGCCAATCTCTTCCACAGATTTCCAGAATAATTTTTCTAAAAAAGTATCAAAAGCCCTTGATGCTCAATGGAGTTTGCACTCAAAATAAAAAGCACAAAAACACAGTTCCCTAGATTGCCCAGGGCCTGCAAAGTGGGGGACAGTCACAAAAATGAAGCAAGAGGAGGGTGAGCTCCCCAAACCCAGATGCATCTGGGCCCAGGCAGGTCACTCAGCGGTGCTGCTGCAGGAGGGAAGGTAATTTGGAAAAGGTTGGGACTCTGCAGACCTGGGAGCACCTGTCCTGCCTACAGGCATCTTTGCTGACTTGTTTTCACCCTGGGCTCACTGGCCAAACTAGCCATGCCTGTGGGGGAAGTTAGATTGGGGTCCTATCTCCTGGATTTAGGATGAATCTTGGATTCAGATAACAACTGTGCACCCCCAAACAATGTTTCAGTCAATTCTGGATGGTGATTCCCATGAGATGATAGTATAACATTTTTCTTGTACCTTTTCTATATTTAGATACACAAATACTCACCATTGTGTTATAGTGGCCTACATTAGTCAGCACAGTAACGTGCTGTGTTGTAGCCTAGGAGCAATAAACCCTACCATACAGCCTGGGTGTGCAGTAGGCAAGACCATCCAGGCTTGTGTCAGTTTACTCCGTGATGTTCACACAATGACGTGGCCGAGCGACGCATTTCCCAGACCGTATCCGTGTAGTTAAGTGATGCAGGACTGTGTTGTGCTGCCCCATAGTGGCTGTGTGAGTTTGGGTAAGTTACACTACCTAAAGACAATGTCTGAGTAATCATTGAAATGGTTCATGTTCTATACATGTGGTTATTGATCATTATGGTGGTGGTGTTGGTATCAGAGGGAACACTGAACAAGTACCGAGGGGGGCAGTCCCTCTGGGGTTCCACGGGACCACCTGTTCTGTCCATTTCCCTTGAAACTAAAAGCTCGCATTTGCTGAGGCACACTTGTGGTCTTAGAGAAAATAAGCTTTCCTTCTTTTAATTGCATTGGCTTGTGAGAAACTCAAGCCTGAGATCAGGTAAGTTTAACTGGAGATCCTACCCTGGAAGGTAAAGGGAGCACTTCCCATAGCAGGTAAAGGGAGCACTTGGCCAGCTACAGATGTGAAGTCCCTTCCCGGGGCTGGCAAATTCTCTGGCTTGCATGAAACCATCATTTACATTTTGTAAGTAAAAGTCATCTTTGGCATCTTCAGCACACCAGCTGCCATGCCCACCTTGTCCCTCGGGTTTGCCTCAGCCCATCTGGACTTTTCCTTTCCCATGGGCTCACTAGGGCGGGCAGCAGGCTACGCCCTACGGAGGCTCCGAGTTCCTGCGGGTGCTTGTGTTCCCGAGTTTCCATTACCCTTAACATTTGTGAAGAGAGAAAATATTATCGTCTCTTTTGCTGATGCTCACTGCTCGCAAAAGAAAGTTTTATATTTACATCTGTATAAATTCTAAAAAGCTTGTCTGTTCTTTTTTTTTCTTTTTTTTTGATCCCACTCTTCTTTATCTGCTGCTTTGGTACATTTTTCACCAAATGGATGAAAAAAGAGAGAGAGATAGGATCAGAGTGGTCAGGGTCAGATTAACTGCAGGAAAGAAGTCTTTCCCACACAGTACCTACCGCACAGTCACCCCCACATAAGGACGAGCCCTGTGTTTTGCTCTTGAGTGTGTGTGGGAAAAGCATGACAGAAGGGGAATGGGAATCTGTCGTCGAGTGACAGTTGTGAAACTATTCCTGAGCTTTTCTTTATTTTCAAAGCCATGGCAGAGAACACCCACTCATCCCAGCCACCTCGGCAGCCTGCCTGCTGGGTAATTTGCAGATCTCTGACAAGAAAAGTGCCCCTTTGAGCCTGGTATTTGTACAACTGCCACCCAGAGAGCTGGGAGCTGTGGTTAGAGCATCGCTCCTGTGCAGTGCTGGGGAGGCAAACCTGGGGGTGGTACAGACGCGGCTCAGCAGCTAGACTGGGAGAGCAGGGAAAATATGAGAGCTCAGTCTTCAAGAGGGGCCAGGCTCGGGGAGAGGGTGGTGAGACAGCCTGTGGTCGTGTGGAAGATCCTCTGACAGCCTGAAGACCAGCTGGTAGAAGTGAAACCATCCGTGTCAAAGTGAAAGCCGTTTGATGTAAAGGTCAAAGAGGAAAGTGAAATGAAGCAGCTTGTACCTGGCATCTGAGGTTTTCACGGAGCCAATGTTATAGTAAATTACCCTTGACCATCACAGGAGGCATCAGGAGAAGCAGGCCTGGAGTGACGAAGGGAGAGAGTAGCAGGTGCACATTGGTGTGCCACCAGGGCAGCAGGGAGTGGGCCTTTCCTGAATGTCTGGTAATCCAGCCCCGAGAGGCGTAAATTAGTATGCACCCTCCATGGGCAGATATTACAGATGGGCCAGGTGTGGTGGCTCACGCCTGTAATCCTAGCACCCTGGGAGACCGAGGCGGGTGTTTTGCCCTGAGCTCAGAGGTTTGAGACTAGCATGAGCCAGAGTGAGACCCTGTCTCTACCAAAAATTGCCGGGCATTCTAGCAGGCACCTGTAAT
Source organism: Galagoides demidoff (assembly GCA_963574575.1). Classification (NCBI taxonomy): domain Eukaryota; kingdom Metazoa; phylum Chordata; class Mammalia; order Primates; family Galagidae; genus Galagoides; species Galagoides demidoff. The sequence continues at coordinate 32,503 of CAUYQV010126782.1, read as the reverse complement.
CCCAGCTACTTGGGATGCTGAGGCTAGAGAATCACTTAAACCCAAGGACCCAGGGGTTGTTGGAGGTTGCGGTGAGCTATGATTTTACAGCACTCTACTGAGGGTCACAGAGTGAGACTCTGTCTCCATAAAAGAAAAAAAAACAAACAGGACAGATGTTCCTAGGGTGTGGCTGCTGATGGCTGCTGCCTTCCACAGGACAATAAAGACCAAAATAACCCAGATGTGTCCATATCTGAGATGGGACAGCCTCTGTCCACTGTGGTGGGACTGATTTTTATTTTCCTTGCTCTAATTTTTTATATTTCTAGATGTTCTAAAATATGTACTATTTTTAGATTCCAAAAAGCTTTCTTTGAATGTCTGCTTACCCACGAGGGCACTTGTTACTGATGTGTGCAGGCAATTTCCAGTTCTGCATGTCAGAGGCACAGTGGATGCTCCTAACCTTCCCCCTTTTTGCTCGTCTTTGGTTCAAGGTGGTGTCACACAAAATTGAACTGTGTCGGGAGCTCTTGGACTACTTCGGCCTCTTTCTCTTTCGGTTTTGCAAGGAAGGCAAGCTCTCTGGTAAGAATGCCAGAAGAAACGAGGGCAGCCAGGAGACACGTGTGCAGGGGGACAGCCCAGGAGATGGGGGAGTCACAGCAGGGGCCAGTTGCCCCCCAGGGGATAATTTCTGCTACTGTTCTTGGCCTCTTCGGCAAAGGCTTGAGGGGTGGAAGGTTGCATTTTTGTTCAGGGAGAGCTGTGACCAAGCAGCTCTAGCACGTCCTCAGGCCATCCCAGCAAGCGTACTTCCTCTGTGCACCCCCAGTCCCAATTCTGGTGTCCTTCTCAGTCCATGTCACACCCTCCTGGGGATGGAGTGCTAGTCTCCAGGTGTCAGGACCTCTTACTCCAGCATGATTCCTGTTAAGGAATATTTGATATAAAATAGGTGATAGAAATAAGTTCTTAGATTCTTATTTTAAAAGTTTCAAGAAATAGTATAAGAAGACAGTCCAATTCACATCAGTTTGCTTTTCTCTACACTGCGTTTCTAGATGTTACAAGTCTTTTTCTAGTCCTCTAGTGATATATTAAAGTAGTTTACATGTATCGTCCGGAAGCTGTGGGGTGGAGGTTTTGAGTCGCAAGTTCAAGGGTCCAGGTGGTGGCGTGGCCCCAGGCGCTGAGGTGTGCTGATGAAGGTGCCGGGTGTCTCTGGACCTGTTTTTTATCTATAGCACAGTTTGAAAAATCCCCTACTTGAGGAGCAGGTATTTTATGAGGATCAAAGGATTTTTATTCTTTGAATGAACGTCAGAAAGTTAAAAATTATATGCAAATGCAAGAGAATATTCTTATTGTGATTTTATTATTTCTAGTAATATTTTCTTTCTCATTTGAAAGCTGCTGTATGTGAACTCTTTGTGCTGTTTCAGCCAGTAAGACTGCCTTTCTCCCTTCTCTAGTGGTGAAAAAATTGGCGGACTTTGAACTCCCTTATGTTAGTCTTCGAAGTTCTGAAGTGGAAAACTGTAGAGTTGGACTCCGAAAGTGGTAAGCACTTGGGTACAGAAGGCCTTTGAGGACATCTCACCTCGTCCCGCTCTGGCCTGACAGCTGGAGACCAGAGACTTGGGGAAAGTCATGGGAAGAGCAGCGAAGCCAAGAGAAGGTAGTGTGAACCAGAGTGCTTATCCTACAGAACAGGACGTTGAGGATGACTTTCACCAGTCTCAGCTGGACACTCGGGGGTATTCAAATGAGGAAGGTGGCCATCTATTCAACACCTCTACTGAGGGGCAGTTAAGAAGGGAAGGCTTGAAAAACAGGGGCAGGCCAGGGAGGCTCGAAGCAGGTAATGGAGATAAATTGCTGGCCATTGATGTGCTTTGGAAAGGATTACTAACCATATTAACAGAAGGAGTTTGTTGATTATCACAAGATCTGATTCCTCTGTTGAAGTGTGGTATTCTCTGAAGGTAATGGGTGGACTCAACCAATTTGCCGTGACTTTGAACTCTAAGTATTGGGCTTATGCTCCTAACGGACAACATTGCATACCAGGGCCACCCATATTCCTAGATTGATAGGGCACAAGTGTCCCTCTGCAGAAAATACTATCATTTCCCCAGGAATATGGGTCCAGTGGAGAACAAGCAAATAGAAAATAGCAGTAAGAAGCAGGATACTGCCCTATCCCATTCCTATAAACGTTAGTTCCCACGATTTATTGCCATGGTTATAGTACATGTGCTTAGGTTCACCCCACCCACAGATGCTTTCAAGAAAGGTATTTTGAAATTTAGGAATAGTAGTTAGCTTGGCCTCACTAGAGCCCTAGTTTGTGGCTTTGAATTTTGGAAGGAAGATCTCAGCAAAGCTAGAAGTTCATATGGTATTCTTCAGAAGTACTCTGAGAAATGGTCAAAATCTTGTGCCATAGCACCCTAAGAAAGACAGAAGGACTCAGTTCCATTTACATGTATAGAGAATAGCTGTTCTGGAAGCTGCTTACACTGAGTTGATGGCTGAGCATGGTTGTTCCTGGGACCAGAATATATGAACCTAAGTCCCAGCTCTCTCAGGTTTTAGCTATATTACCTTAGCCTAAAGGCCTCAGTTCCTTTATCTGTAAAATGGGAATAATAGTGTCTACATTGTAGGATTATTGTGAGGGTTAAATAAAGTAATCCCATATGCTCAGTAAGTTTTAGTTATGTTTGTTACTGTTATATTGATGATAATGATCATAGTAAGCAAACAAAGACAAAATCCCTGGGGCTTAGATTTTCTTGTTGTTATTTTTGTTCATGAGCTGTCCTGAAAACTTGAGATCAAAGGAGCAATGAGGATTCTCTTCCTTACCTTGCAGCTTGAATTAGGCTTTGCCTATGTCTTCACTTAATAGGTAAATTCCAGAATAAGTACAAGATAAAACATCTTCTACCCAATCATAGGCTAGCATCTAGGATCCAGCAGATCATCTTTGCTCATGGGAACTTGTGTGTTAGAGCTGGGGACCAGGACCTATGAGGGGAGAGCCTGGTGGAGGACCCCAGGTGCCTCGCCCTCTTTCCAGAGGGGGCCTTGCTAGGTGAGCACAAGGGGCAAGGTCTAAAAGCTGTATATTCATAACAAGTGAGGCCTCGCGTTAAGGTCTAGTTGGAGATTCAAGGATTATTCTTTGAGAATTCTCTGGGTCCTCTCTGCAGAGTGATGTGGTCACTTCCAGACCAGAGGGTGCCTGCCCTGGCATCTCAGAGCCCCAGTCTGGGATGGGTCAGGGCATCCTCTAACTCTCTGTTGCAATGGTTGCTATTCTCTGCACACAGGGGCCTCTGAGATGTGTGAGGATGTACCTAAATAGAGTGTAAAGTGTGCAACCCTGATTTTCCCAGTCTAAGCCCACCCATCGGCCAATTCACTCTGCGATTCTGAATGTAAGGCTCTGCCTTACCTGCTGGTTCACTCTAGATTAGCCACAGTGCATTGACAGTTCCTATCCTTTCTTAACATGCTACCCTGCTTATGCGGTAACTAGTTTCAGTTCATCCTTGTGATTCTGGATCTAAAGGACTGACATGGAGCCTTTGCTATTTGCAAATCATTCTCAAGTCATGGTGCAGAGAGACAACTCTGGGTAGGACCCAGCCCCTGGTCTCAGGACCCAGCCCCTGGTCTCTTAACATATCAAGTATTAAGAAAACTTGATCAGAGCAGTGGTCAGGATGAAGACAAGGGGCTGAGGAAGTCCAGAGGATGGGTGGCTAACACGGCTTTGGGGATCAGGGACCAGTAGTGAGGACATTGCTGAGGCTTGCAGAGCAAGGCAGATCAGTCAGGGAAGGAGGTTGGTGTAGGAAGTGGTCGCCCAGGCAGAGCGAGAGGAGAGAAAGCAGGGTTAGAATGTACTACTGGGCTGAGGATGGTAGGAGAGGGAACTGGAAATTAGAGTAGGAATGGTCCACCGAGGGCCTGGGAAGCAAGTAGGGTAGACAATCTAACTCCCAGGGCTGGGAGAGTCTCCAGGGGTACGCAGGGAGGAGCACTCAGGTTAGGATGTGAAGAGTGAGGTGAGGGCACACAAATGAAGCAGAAAGCCTACGGAGAAGGTTACTAGAGCAGCTCAGGCTGTGAGGGTGGCCTGGGTGCAGGGTGATGGCTATGGGGGTGGGTCCATATAGGGAAGATGACTCTGCCAGGCCCTGAGGGGAATCCAGGACTTGGCGTCCAAGAGGGAGGCTGAGTGTGAACAGGGATATGGACTAATTCTCACTAGAACTTTTCTTTTTGTTTACATCTTTACTCTTAGAGCCCACTAGGCAAAAGCTTATAGAATAAAGAAATTAGGGAAAAAAAGAGGTGGGGGGGGGCCACATAGACGGTAAACAAGTATAGATAGGGGTGTGGTTTTGTTAGTAAAGGGGCCCCTGCTTCATAGGGCACTCACTCCCGGGCGTGCCATTTCCACGGCATGTGAATTACACTAATGCTCCTGAATGATGCAGGTATCTGGATCCAGCCCTCGACTCCATGCTGATGGGCTGCAGAGCAGCAATAGATTTGCTCTATATGCAGGTGAGTGTTGCCAAGGATCCTCAGAAGACCATGTGTTACAGGCTATTTGGTTTGGAATCATTAAAAAAAATGTGGTAGGTAACAATTCTATATTCATACCTAGAATAGGCAAATTCATATCAACAGAAAGTACAATAGAAGTTACCAACGGCTAAGGTGAGGCGGGAAGAAGTTATTTAATTGATACAAGTTTTTGTTGGGTGCTGGTGAAAAATTTTTAGGTATAGATTGTGGTGACAGTTATTCAACACTGTGAATGTATACACATATAATGCCACTGACCTGGTCACTTAGGAAGGATTAAAATGATCAATGTTGTGTTGTACATATTTTATTATGATTTAAAAAAACAAAATAAGAACAGTTTAGAAAGAGGATTAGAAAGAATTCTACCTCTATTTTAAATTGCTCGCTGCATTTGCAACCCTCTGCATCTACAGAAGGCTCCAAAAAATGTATGCACATCTTTAAAAAGGAACAAATGATATTAAAATTGTAATCCTCAAGTCACATTTGACTTCTGCAATTACAAGACATACAAGATACAATATACCAGATAGCAAACATTACTGATATATATTGAGTATTTTAATTTTAATATAGTCTGTTCTTTTCTTAAAATGTATATACTTTTTTTGGCACCCTCTTAATTACTTAGGCTAATTTGATGTGAGCCTAGAAAGAATACCTCATAATTTAAAGTCACACATGACCCCGACTTTCACTCTAATATACCCCTCTTTTCCCTGAGCCAACAAGCAGCCTTACCTGCGCTGAGGGCTAAATTCATGCCCACGTAGCCCATGCAGTTGTATAAGGCCCTTGCTTGTTTGATGATCTGCTGTTGAAATCCATAATTATTTTTGAACCAAGAACTTGCATTTTCATTCTTCACAGATAGGTCCTGCACATTATATAGTTGGTCCTGCCTATCCCTGCCCCTTAGCCTCCAATAAAATAAATTTAGAGCTTGGCCTCTGTTCCCTTCCCCTGCCCGGTGTGGTGGAGGTTCTGCCACGTAGTGACTTGATGCACCCACCACATTACCCAAGCTCAGTTCTCCACCTGCTCTGCCAGCCACTTCCAAGCATGTGTGCTCACCAGCTCACCACACCAACATCCTCAGGGACCTGACGCTGCCCGGGCTTGGCTGGACCATTTTGGGGAGGAGACTTGGAAACTTCTTTCAGGGAGTCCCCCGAGAATATCCTATAGTCTGTTCTCAAGCAACTGGCAAGGTGACGGTCACAGGCCTGCCAGGGCTGCCTCCAACTCAGGAGGTAGAATTTTGAAAAGAGGAAAAAGGTTATGGTTCAGTCATTACTTTTAATGAGCTTTTCAAGGAGACTAGGAAACAAGAAAACCTACTATATAACTTTGGGCACAACCAAAAGGTCAATGGGCCTGTAATCCCAGCACTCTGGAAGGCCGAGGTGGGTGGATTGCCTGAGCTCAGGAATTCAAGACCAGCCTGAGCTAGAGCAAGACCCCATCTCTAAAAATAGCTGGGGTTGTGGCAGGTACCTATAGTCCCAGCTACTTGGGAAGCTGAGGCAAGATGATCACTTGATCCCAGGAGTTGAGGTTGCTCTGAGCTCTGATACCAGAGCACTCTACCGAGGGCAACAAAGTAAAAATGTCTTAAAAAAAAAAAAAAAAGTCAATGGGTAGATTTTGATACTTTGGTTTAGGAGGGCATAGGAAAGAACCTCAATGTGTAATTCCTTAGGTGACTTTCTAAGAGATTAAGACCACAAAGTTTTTCTAAATCATAAAGAAGCAAATCAAAGCATCATTTATTAAATGTTTAATATTCACTATTATATTTGTATGGCCAGAATATAGCTTGAGTTCACTTCATATTATACTTCCATCCACATATAATCATGTCCAGTATACTTATACCCACGTTATATGAGTTGGAGCTGAATTTACCGTTTTTAATGTTCATTAAAGCTCACAGCCATTGTATCCTTGCCATTATGATACATTGTATCTGGTTTTTATGATGTCAAGTCCTTAGTTGAGAACATATCACCTAATTCTAGTATCCTTCCTGTGGGAACTACAGTTTTGATGGCCCAGCTTCCAGTTTCCACTGTGGTGAGAGGTTGGAACTATCAGCCCCATGCTGTGATTTCTTAATCTGTCTTCATTAAGAGGTTGTAAACCAGGGAGAAATAGATGATGGTATTTCCTCTGCTCACAGCTGGCAAAAAGGTGGCTTCATGAAAGCTCACTGAACTGCAGTTTGAGAAGTGAAGTCTGTCCCTTGCTCTGCCCCAGCCCTCTCTCTGTAGTCCTGGGCCAGCCACTTCATCCTTCTTAGCAATCACAATGTCTCCCTGTTCAGTGATGAGGGTGAACTAATAGTGTCTAAGGGCTCTCCCAGCTTTAATAGACTGTTATATTCAAATCTTGGCTTTTTGCATGGCAAAATCTTCAAAATATTAAAGTTGCTCTCATAATACTCTTACCATTATTATCATCGTCATCATCGCCTGAGTCTGAGTGGAGGTTCCGAGAAGTCAAAAGGCAGCAGCAGTGCTGTCAGGACCACAGTGGCCGCCCTTGGCCTTTGGGAAGCCACCCTTGGCTCTTCTCAAAGAAAATACCTTCCTCCCTCCCTTCCCGTAGTATTTTGTTTATATCCTCTGTTCTAGCACTTCTCACCATTCACTACGTTTCTCCCTAACCAGACTCTGAATGGCCAAGGACAGAGACTGTTTCCTTCCCCTGTGTCCTGGATGTCTCAGATACGTGGATGACCAAGAAGCAGTCATCCTTTAAAAAAGTTAACTCACAAAGCTCTTATGAGATCTGATACGTAAGTCTTTAAGTCTTTAGTGTAAGACTTAAGATTTACTTCACATTGAATATAGTCAGGCACCCAAGAAGTCTGACGATGGCCCCAGAGTGCTGGTGACAGAGGTCTGATGCAGCCCATTTAGGGCTTTACCTCTGGACACGAAAGAGTTGATAACAACTTATGAAAAATCATCTGATCTAAACTCTATAGAGGTTTCTGAAAATATCTGAATAAACACCTTCACAAAAAAGAAAGATACTCTTTTGATTTTTTATTTTTTATGAGCTACTCTTGATTTTTTATAAGCAGATGTGCCCTATGATGTCCAAGGAGTCAAATGGATTCCCGCAACCTACTTCCTTTCTTCTTCTCTCTCTCTCTTTTTATTCACATTATGTTAAATTTACACAAGCCTCTTCTTTTTTAAACAGGGTGATGTTAACAAAACGAGAGATTGCATTTAAAAGCATACATTTCTGGGCTTTCTCTAAATATTTGAAGGTTCAGTCAATTCCGGGCCTGCATTTCAGCCCATGCAGTAACTTTGTACGAATTAGAAAAAGGTGCCCCTTCCTCCAGGAGGGCCGAGCCCCACATGGGAACTCTGGTGAGGGGTGGAGAGCTGGCCTGGCCTCCTGACTCTCCCTGGGCCCAATGCCCTGTGCAGGTACATACATCCCTGGCCCTCCTCCACTGTGCTTCAACCAGCCAGAACCCAGCGGCCAGTGCCTTCCTTTGATTCCCACCTGTTCTCTGTGCCCCATACTATGCCCTCTGTGGAGGGTGCTAGTGTGTGATAGAAGCTCACAAAAACCATGGCTTAGGTGATTTCCCTTTGAAAATTAGGTGCTGTGTAAGTCCCTCTCAGCCAGTCTTCAGGGAAGGAATCATATAACTTTTTTTTTTTTGCAGTTTTTGGCTGGGGCCAGGTTTGAACCCGCCACCTCTGGTATATGGGGCCAGCACCCTACTCCTCTGAGCCATGGGTGCCACCCAGGAACTGTATAACTTTGTAGAGACATTTGTCTAGACTTGACTCAAAGTCTGGACCAACTTAGAGCGAGGTGCTATATATAGTGCATTTGAGTGATGACTTGTGAACCCATAAACGGGGTCAACTCTTTAAAGGTAATAAACCAAAAACAGTTGTGTTACCTCTGCTGTTTGAGGACGCTGGTCTCCTACTGATGACTGATTATATCTTCAGTTAATACTTACCACCAGGAGTCCTGTTTATCTTCCTTTGTAGCCCTGCCGCCTTTTTGATGTTGCCCTGAGCTAACAGTCCTTTCGGGGTCCTAACTTAAAGTGAATTCAGGAAATAAAAAGATGCTTAGTTCTTCGTGTCCCTGATGATTCCTTTCTGGTGTGGTGTATAGGTTCATTTCTTTTCTTTTCTTTTTTTGGGGGAGGGGGAGACAGAGTCTCACTATGTCACCCTCAGTAGAGTGCTGAGGTATCACAGCTCACAGCAACCTCTAGCTCTTGGACTTAAGTGATTTTCTTGCCTCAGCCTCCCAAGTAGCTGGGACCATAGGTGCCCACCAAGATGCCCACCTACTTTTTTGTTGTACTTATCATTGTTGTTCAGCAGGCCTGGGCCAGGTTCAAACCCACCAGTCCCAGTGTACGTGGCCGGTGCCATAACCACTGAGCAATGAGCACCAAGCCTGTAGGTTCATTTCTGAGAACACTTAGCAACAAGGAGAGAGTCTTGGGGCAGGTATGTGCCTATCTGGTAAGAAGTCAGTGGCTTGGGCAAGGGTCAGAGGGCTTGAGGGTAGTGCTCAGACATGGGTTTAATCTAATTCCTGCCACTCACTTCCTGGGTTATTTTGAATGTCATAACCTTTCTGAACCTCAATTTACCCATCTGTAAAATGGTGGTTATTGTTCCTCTCCTACTGAATATAGCAGTACCCCCTTATCCAAAGTCTCACTTTCCCTGGTTTCAGTTACCTGTGATCAACCATGGTCCAAAAATGTTAAATGGAAAATTCCAGAAATAAACAATTCATAACTTTTAAGTTGTGTGCAGCTCTGAGTAGCATGATGAATTCTCGTTCCATCGCACTCCATCCCACCCAGGACAGAAACCCTTCCTTTGCCCACCATATCTGTGCCATGCACACCACCTGCGTGTTAGTCACTTTATAACATCTCAGTTATCAGATTGATTGCCGAGGTACCGCAATGCTTGTGTTCAAGTAACCCTTCTTTTACTTCATAGGGGCCCCAAAGTGCAAGAGTATTGTGCTTAATTTGTAAGTTAAACTTTATCAAAGTTGTGTATACACAGTAAAAAACATGGCATAGATAGAGTTTGGTGCCATCTGTGGTTTCAGGCCACTACTGCAGGTCTTGGAAGGCACCCCACAAGGACGAAGGGGCACTACTGGACCTGGGAAACAGTCAATGAGAAAATCTATCTAAAACCGCTTCTCAACAAATATTATTTTTCTCCTCTCTAAATCCTTTCCCTCAACGTCCAAAAGAGTGTTCTCTTCTTTCAGAGATAAAGCATGACCCTGAGGGACATAACACATAGCCTTGTGTTCAGACTAAGGTATAAATAAGCCCCTGGTAATTGGCAGAGGATTATTGAGTGTTTGCTATATGTAGGACACTGGGCAAGATTCCCTGAGGCGGAGGGCACAGGGTCATCCCTTGGGGGGTTGACCATCTAACTGAGGAACAAAGGCCCGTGCTGTTCATTCATAATAAGTCACAGTAGCACAGGCTGGGGTTATGCAGCTGATGAGACTACAGCTCATACCAAGCTGTCTAGGGCCAGGTTGGCTAAAGGGGAGGGGATCTGGGTGCCAGTGGGAGAGGGGTGAGCACAGGAAAGGGCCTGGAGCAGGAAGGCAGGCTGCAAACAATAGACAACATGTTTCATTCTGCTCCAGAACAACCCTGCCAAGCTTCCAGAGGGGTCCATTGTCCTCCAGGCCATGTCTGCCTTCCAGTCCAGTGTTGCTCTGCTTAAACCTGCCAGGGCTTCGGAAACAACCAAGAAATCCCTTAAGGATTTGGGGTTTGGGGACACTTGGCAGTTACCCAAAGCTGACCGGACAGGGCCCAGCAATATATTCAATTTTTAATTTTTTAAAAAATTGTAAAATTTTCGTGTCATAAAAAAGGCGCAAATATGGAAGAGTTCAAAAATGAAGGTGACTGTCACCCCACATCTGAAATCACCCCTACACACAAACTGTTAGCTTTGCCCATGTGTTTGTTTCATATATATCCCATTTATGTGCACATGCATTGCCTCGACTCACAAATATCCATGCGAGGTTTTTTTTGTTTTATATTTATTTTGTGTTTTATAAAAATTTAAGGTCTACTGCTACACTCCTATTTTGTAACCCATTTATCTATTTGGGGGCGTATCATAATAGCATCTATCACACAGAGTGGCTGTGAGGATCGAGTTGAAATACTTAGAACACTGCCAGACACATAATTAGCACTGTACAGGTTATTAACTAATAAGCTGAGACTTCTCATTAGCATAAACAATAACAATTATGGCCTTATCAATATATTTTTTTCCAACATCAATGTTTACAATTCAAACGTATTTGTCACTTGGGATTTTGTGTGTGTGTTAATTGCCAAAACGTATCTTTTATCCATTTTCTTTTTGTGAATGTTTGCATTTCTCCTATTGCCTTCTGTAAATATGAATGTTTTGTCATATGCGATGCCGCCATTTCCCCTGGTTTTCCATTTGATTTAGTTTTGTTCTGGTGGCCTTTACATTTTCAGGTAATTCTATATTACTATTCCTTCATTATGACATTTTGGCCTTTAGATCTTAAAAAGATATTTTCTATCTCAAGATCAGATAAAGATAATCTTTTCAAGTTCTTTTATGGTTTTTTACATTTAAATCTTTGAGCTATCTGGAATTTATTTGATCAGGTAGTGCTGGGGAAAAAACTCACTTTATTTTCTTTGCCAAATGTTGCCAGTTGTCCCCAAATGAATTGTTCTTCCTAACTCACTAATTTAAAAAGTAACCTCCGTAACATGCTAAGTCCTTCAATATGTGTCCATCTGGGACTGTTCTAATAGCGCTTCTTACACAAGTATGTTTTTGTCAGATTAATTCATTTCTGCTAAGATGGCTCATTTTACAATTTCTCTTGTTTTAAGGCAGTACAGGACATTGGGAAAGGATGGGCCAAACCCACCCAGGTGCAGAGGGACAAATTAGAAGCTCTCCAGAAAGAAGACAATCGGACAAAGGTGAATCAAATATTGAACCAAGAGAAATCCCTGGGAAGAGGGTTAAAGAAACACGTTGGATTTGAGCTGCTTCTGTAATTTATAAAGCACTGAAAGGCTCTTTTAAAAAAGAAAACTTTTATTGATTTTTCTGATTATAGAATTAATGAAAGCTTGTTATTAAAAGAGTGTAAAAATACAGACCATGGTGAGTCCTTTGCCGTGTTAATTGACATAGTCCCGCAGAATTATTTTTAGTGACTACAGAGTATTCTATTTCATGATTATGTCATCGTCTGCCTAACCAGCTTTCTATTATTGGAAGTCAGGTTGTTTGTAGCTTTTGCTGCTATAAATCACTTTGGCAGGGAGCACCATGAGGCCCAGGACTGTGTCTAATTTATACTTACTCTGTGGATTCACAGCACCTGCTACAGTTCCTGGCTGAAGTCCCTGCACACTGCAGCCAACATCCTGTCTTTGAGTATGTGTTCTATTATTCCTCAGGATATATTTCTAAGCATCTGTTTTTAAAGCTTCCCTAAAGGTGGTACCAACTCACACACCTCCTGCTCCCCAGCAGGGAGTGAGTCTGACAAACAAGACATTTTAACAGAAGAAATGGCCTCTGCTTCACTGTGTTGTTATTTTGTCTGTATTCTTTTGTCTTGGCCAATGTTCACAACTACAGCATTGATTTTAAACAGAATACAATTAAAATTTAGAGGACTTACGTATACTTAGGTTGACATAAAAAGTAATTCTTCAAAGGCTCAGACACTTTGAGATTTTTGTTGATGGGCTATAAACTTCTTAATGTACTAAGAATATTATTTTTACGATGCTCTCCTTAAATGTGTACTTGTATTTTTTCCACAAAGCAAATTTTATCTTCTCTAATACATGCTTTACTTAAATTTATCATATTATTCATAATAATGCATTTTAAACAATTTGAAGACATGAATTAGGTGAAAAAAATGAAATCATTGAAATTAACTGAAATGTACTAGTAAATAACCAGCGTTCTTTGTGAAGTTCTTCTCCTTCTAAAGGAGCAAATGCATTAACAACTATTATTTTATGTATATATATAATAAAACTTGGAACTAAAAATGAATAAAATTAATTTAAAAAATCATCTGATTCTAAATTAGAGATAGGCTAACTATGGTCCATGTGCCACTGTTTTATAGATAAAGTTTTATTGACACATAGTCACACTCATTCATGTTACATTTAAGGCTGCTTTTGTGCTACAATGGCAGAGGCGGGTAGTTGCCATAGAGCTCATATGCCCAGGAAGCTTAAAATACTTACTATATGTAAGTACTTGCCAGCCCCTGATCGAAATAAAAATATACAAATATGTCTTCTGTAATTACCTATGTTGTGTTTTTCAGATACAATCTTCTTAAAAGAAATAATTTTTCAAGTATAAAAATCTTTGTGGATTTCCACCTCTTGATTTTCATATAGTTAGTGATATCACAATACTCCTTTATTGAATAGCAAATACCAATACTCATCTTGAATAGGTTATTTATTCATCATCAACTCTCTTGCAAAATAGAGCTTCACCTTTTTTTTTTTTTTTTTGAGACAGAGTCTCAAGCTGTCACCCTGGGTACAGTGCCGTGGTGTCACAGCTCACAGCAACCTCAAACTCTTGGGCTTAAGCCTCTCAAGTAGCTGGGACTACAGGTGCCCATCACAATGCCCAGCTATTTTTTGAGATGCGGTCTTACTCTGGTTCAGTCTGGTCTCGAACCTGTGAGCTCAGGCAATCCACCCATCTCAGCCTCCCAAGTGCTGGGATCACAGGCATGAGCCACCACTCTTGTCCAGGTCGTGATTCCATGTGTTCTGCGAGGATGGCAGGAGCTTGTGATGTGAAGTTTTTGTTTGCTTCAAATGGTCTTTTGCTTCCCTCCTGGTTTTGGAACAGTTTTTGGAGCTGTGCCAGGAGGTACAACACTACGGGTACATGCAGCTGGACCCATGCACCTGCAACTGTCCAGAACCAGGCTGTGGGGCTGTCCTCTCCATCGGCAACAACGAGATCAGCTGCTGCATCACCCTGCCTGGTGACCAGACCCAGGATGTCGTTTTCCAGATGAACAGAGTGAAGTGCTGGCAGGTCACTTTCCTTGTGAGTATCTTGGCACTTTGCTTTGCCCATGGTTGCAAGTTCTCACCTGTGATTTTAAAATCCTGTTGCTCTGGGGGGGAAGGGGAAAGGGATTAGGATGCTCCCACTTGATGGGCACAAAGTGGAATATGGAGCACCTCTTGGGTACGGACACACCTACAAGAGGGGCTCTACCTAACAAATGCAAATATTATAACCTAGTTGTTTGTACCCTCAATTAACCTGAAATTCAAAAAAAATAAATAAATAAACTAATGGCAAAAAAATAAATAAGATCCTGTTGCTCTTGGATGACAAAGTTGGCTCTGGGGAGACAGGTTTGCTGTCTGTATTCCCACCTTGAATAGAGTGGCATCTAAGCCACAGTGCACTTCATTCAGTGGTAAAACCTATCTGCAGTCTGGTGTGGGTTCCCAGAAGACTTCCTACCTTCCAAAAGCAGACCTCTGCTGCTTGAACCATTACCATTTATTGAGTGCTTACTATGTGCTCAGTGCTGATAAGATCACTACCCTTCAAAACTGGCCGTGACCAACAGAGCTCTTCCTAAGGAGCCCTGGCTTGTGCTTGCATCACCAGCTCCTTACAAGAGAAACTCTTATCAGATTTATTGAGTCCCTACATTGTACCAGGTGCTCTGCTGGCCACCACCACATCTGTTATTAAATTCTCCCCAGAACTCATTCAGCTAAGTGCGGTCATCCTCTTTGCACAGGAAACTGAGGTTGACTAGTAAAGGGAAAAAGCTAATAGAGCAGCCATGATGGCCACTTGTTAAATCCATGAGCTCCCTGGGGACTTTTTAGCTGTCTAGCACTTGCCCTCTCTGGGGCATTTGACACTGTCAACAATTTCTTGCTTCTCAAAACTTCCTCTCCTTCCCCCACTATTAGTGTGGGCTGATTCTCCCTCCACGCATTGCCCACATGCTGGTGTTCCCCAGGGGGCCATTTTTAGCATCTTACCCCTACATATCTTTGAAATCAATTGCTCAGCTCCCTCTCCAAGGCCCAGGATTTCCTGCTCCCTTTAGATGCCTCATGGGTATCTCACCGACATCTCAAACACAACCTTTCCCAAAGGCAGACTCGTCCTTCCCTTTCCCTGTCTGTTGTGGAGTTCTTCCTCCTGGGTCCCTGGCTTGGTAAATGGTACTTTCTCTGCTACCCCTCCCTTCCGAACCAGGAATCGTGAAACTGGCTATTTTCTCCTTACTCTTATCCTGGACGTGTATGTGCCGATGGAGGCCAGCCCTGTCATCCCTCAGAGCTCTCCCATTGTTTCTACACTCACAGCTCAGTCTCAGCGTTGCCTACATGGATGGGTGGACCGGCTCTCTGCCCCTTCTCCCTGCCCCCCCTTCCCCCCCAGGGGTCAGAGAAAATACTTGACATGATTTCAGTCCTTTTAAAGAAACTTGCTTTATGGCCCCACATTTGATCTTTCTTGGTAAGTGTTTCATATGTGCTTAGAAAGAATGTGCCTTCTGCTATTTTTCTGGAGTATTCTGTAAATGTCAGTTACTTTAGGGATTGACTTTTTCTTTTTTTGCTCAGGATAATTCTTTAGAAGTTCATCCAGTCATTTGTCTCCTTTCCTTGCTCAGCAGTAGGGCACGATAGGCACGTGCCAAGGTTTGTTTTAACCATTTACCGACTGAAGGACATCTGGTTGTTTCCAGTTTTTAGCTATAAGGAATAGAGCTGCCGTAAATATTCACGTACAGGGTTTTGTCTTTCCACGAGTCTTCATTTCTCTGGCATGAACACCCAGAAGAGCAGCTGCAGGGTCATACGATATCGCATGTTTGCTTTTTTAAGAAACTGTTGAACTGGCAGAGAATGGCTACCCCATTTACCTTCTCACCCGCAAGGTATGAATGACCCGGTCTCTCAGCATCCTCATCAGCTTTTGGTGGTGTCACTGTTTTGTATTTTAGTCACTCTGATAGGTATGTGCAGGCATCCCCCCAGTTATAAAAGAGATAGGTTGAATTTGTATGTAAGTTGAAACGAGTACATTTATCTACCACCTGTGAGAGCCTCCATTCATAAGCACAAGTCAAACTTCAGTCGAATGTTTGTAACTTTGGGACTTACTGTATTTAGCCTCTATTTATAAGCGAAAGTCAGATGTTTGTAACTTGGGAATTGCCTATAACAGCATTTCATTGTGATTTCAATTTGCATTTCCCTCATGGCTCCTGAGGCTGAGCATCTTTCACATGCTTACCGTGTTTCCCCGAAAATGAGACCTACCCCCAAAATAAGCCCTAGCAGGATTTCTATGCATTTGTTAAATATAAGCCCTCCCCGGATGATAAGACCTAGTGATGCATAGCAATGCCATGCATTTCTGCGCAAAGCAATAATGAAGACTGGAATACCTTTTATCTGCCACAGCTCCTTTCTCCAAGCCGTTCACACTTGCGCGCTTGCGCAGGTGGTAACTGTGGTCGCAGACATCCCATTGCGCACGTGCGAACGGCTAGGGGAAAGGAGTTCACGCATCACTAGCACCAGCCCCACTTATGTTTTCATTTTCCTTGGGTATATACTAAGAGTGGAATTACTCAAATGATAATTCTATGTTTAAACTTTTGAGGAATTGCTAGCCTGTTTTCTAAAGTGGCTGTGCCATTTTATATCCCCACTAACAGCAGCTAGGGGTCTGTTTTCCCCATATCTTTACCAGTACTGTGTTTCCCCAAAAATAAGACCTACCCCCATAATAAGCCCTAGCAGGATTTCTATGTATTTGTTAAATATAAGCCCTACTCTGATAATAAGACCTAGTGATGGGCATGGCTCTGCAGCGTGGAAAGGAAGACATTTCCCTGAAAATAAGCCCTAGTGTCTCTTGAGAAAAAATAAATATAAGACAGTGTCTTATTTTCAGGGAAACACAGTACTCTGATTTTCTTTCATTTGTTACAGCCAACCTAATGGGTATGGTTGTATTTATTAATGGGTGGTTTTATTTACTTTAGTATTTTTCTCTCTCTGCTTTATTTTGGGTAGTCTCTATTGCTGTGGCTTTAAGATTATTGATATTTTCTTCTATAATGTCTAGTATTGCTATTTATACCATCCAGTGCATTTTTACTTTTAATATTGTATTTTCCATCCCTAGAAGTTTCATTTAGGACTTTTTTTACATCTTCTGTTTCTCTCTTTACCATGCTTCTATTTTTTTCAAATTCCTGAGTGTGTGGAACATACTTTAAATAACTTTTATAATGTTTTAATCTACTAATTCCATCATCTCTGTCATTTCTGGATCTGTTTCTATTGATTGATTTTTCTCTCTTGCTTGCACATAATATTTTCCTTCTCTTTTTCATGCCAGGTAATCTTTTGGCGGGATGCCAAACATTGTCACACTTTACATTGTTGAATTTTATTAAATTCCTTAAAAGAGTATTAGACTTTGTTCTGACATGCAGGTAAGTTACTTGGGATTAGTTTTACTTTTTTGAGGTTTGCTTTTAAGCTTCTGCAAAGTCCAGAGTAGTCTTTAGAGCTAATTTAGCCCTTTACTCAAGAGGTACTCATCTTAGAACTCTACCCAACATCCTGGCCTTGTTGCTCTAGCCTGACTGATGGGAACATGAACTCTCTGCAGCCTTATTTGTGACCTCCTGGAATTGTTCAAGTTACTGTTTTTCAGCTCTTTTTCTAGCCTCACAGAGTTTACTCTCCATATACACAGATAATTATTCAGCCAAAGATTTGAGAGGAGGCCTCAGAGCTCTGTGTATAATCCCCTGCTCTTTGGTATTCTGCCCAATAAATTTGAACTTTAGCTTCTTAAAACGTCTCTTTCTCCTCAACTCAACAGGATCTCTGGGATCTGTTTAGGTTCCCAGTCCTTGAGCTATACCCTGAAAACTCCTTTAGGTAGTAATCTGGGATAATGGCGGGATTCACTTGTTTGGTTTCCTTCTTTCTGGGTTAACAATCCTGCATTATCTGTTGTTTGATGTCTGAAAACAGCTATTCCCCAGTTCATTTTTTACACTGATGCTGTCAGACCAATATTTTAAAAATATAAGTCTAATTGTATTACTTCCCAGCTTTTAAGTATATATGTGTGTGTGTGTGTGTGTGTGTGTGTGTATATATATATATATTTTTTTTTTTTTTTTGAGGCAAAGTCTTGTTATGTTACCCAGGCTGGTCCTGAACTCTTGGGCTCAAAGAATTCTGCCTCAACTTTCTGAGTATCTGAGATTACAAGTTATGCATCTGTGTCTGGCTAAAATCTCTTGATGTCTGTTGCCCTCTGTAGGGAAAAGATCCTTAGCTTATAAAACCTATAAGAGTTATGGCTGCTTGGTAGCAAGCAACAGAAACCAATGCTAGTAGAAAAAGGGAATTATTGGAACAATATATAGTAACCTGCAGATTCAAAGAAAAAGCTGAAGCTTATGAAAGGCAGGGACCAAAGAAGTCAGATTTACAGGAAACAGGAACTCTTTATTGGAGCCTGTTCTTTGGGTGTCTCTACTCTGGAATCAAACCTTGTGTCATATGCCACTTTCTGACTCACCATTCCCTGACTGTCCTACATAGATAACCTCCAGTGGAAGAGACATGGTTTTCCCAAGAGAATTTGAGACCCCATACTTGGGGAAAGAGTGATAGATGCTGTATAGCAAAAGTCACAGATGTCCCCTAGCCAGCTTTTAGGAACTGGTCCTACCCTGCCTCTAACGTCTTTTCACACCACCCTCTGTGCAGGAGGCCGAGTTGCAGCCACACTCCATCCCTCACGGTGTCTCCAATGTGCCAGGCTTCCTTCTGCCTCAGTGAATTTACACTTGTTCTTTCTTCTCCCCGGGACCACCTCTCACCTTCACTCCCACCCCCCAAAACAAAACAAACTTGGATGGTTTCTACTTTGCTCAGATGCCCCCTCCCCCCAGCAAGCCCCCCGTCCCTGTCCCCTCCCAGCCTGGGTTAGCTGCCCATTCCTATTTACTTCCATAGACCTGTGTCTGCTTCTGCTCCAGCACTCACAACACCACTCTGTGCTGGTTTACTTTCGTGGCTCCTCAATCCACTGATAGCTTCCTGGCCATAAGGACAGTATCATTCATTTTGATATTTTGGCCAGCACATTAACAGACATTTAAACTTCTATTGAATATCAAATATCTTTTCCTCTGCAGGGAACTCTGCTGGATTTGGATGGGCCCCAGCGAACTCTCAACCAGAACTTGGAGCTCAGATTTCAATACAGTGAGGATAGTCGCTGGCAGTGGTTTGTTATTTATACCAAGCAGGTAAGTTCTCAGGGCAGTGCATGAAAACCTTCTGTGCTGAAATGTTGTCTTGCTTGCTGGGTAGCACATTATCCAACCCAACTAGAGCAGGGCACTGGAGTATGCCACACACTCTCTTTTTGGACTGCAATGACTTTTTATTTTGTTTTATTTTGCTGGTCACCATGGCCTTCATGTCAGTTAGAAATGAATTTAATTACCAAGCAATAGGAGATTCAACTAACAGTGGCTTAGACCAGGTGTCTGTAAACTTTTCTTAAAGGACCAGCTGGTAAATACTTTAGAATTTGAGTTCTAAAGTATGATCCCTTTTACAATTACTTTGTTGGAAGCAGCCATAGACAGCACATGATGTCCCCTGGCTGCATTCCAGTAAAGCTCTATTTACAAAAACACAGGGTGGGCTGGATTTGTTTCCTTACTTCTGGTTTAGCCAATACACATTTTAAATTATCTCAATAACAATGGAGATAAAGATGGGATTGCTAATATTCTTTTTTCTCTTCAAGGCCTTTTCCAAGCAGATCAAAAGCTACAGGTCCAATATTCCTTATTCAAAATGCTTGGGACTAGAGGCTTGGGATTTGGGATTTTTTTGGATTTTGGATTTTTTTTGATTTTGTGTTTCATAACAACAGTTAAGAAAACAATAGATCACATAGGCAGCCATAGTCCTATAAGATTTTAATACCATATTTGTACTGTATTTTTTCAATGTTTAGGTGCCTAAATACTTACTGTTGTGTCATACTGCCCACGTATTCAGTACAGTAACATGCTGCGCTTGTAGCCGAGGGGTATAGCAGGCTGTACCATCTCCGTGTGTGTGAGTACACTCCAGGATGTCCACACAGTGACAACATTGTCCAACAATGCATTTCTCAAAACATATATCTGCCATTAAGCAGTGCATGTCTGTACATAATGAGTTATCTGGAAGGTGGGACTGAGTCTAAACACAAAATTTATTTCATATATACCTAGTCTGAAGGTTATTTTATGTAATATTTTAAGTAATTTCATGCAAGAAATAAAGTTGCTATGCATTGAACCATCAAAAAAGCAAAGGTGTCGCTAGCTCAGCCACCCATGTGGACACTCTGCAATTATTTGACCACCATTTCCAACTCTGAATTTATATGCTATCGATAAGTAATAATTTTCTTACATTTATTCACATGTAAGTAGTTAATAGTAGAAAGTGTGATGGTCCCTAAATACAGTGAAAAAACTATGCGTTCAGGGTAACTGAGCACAGTAGTCTCACCAGAATACCCATAGCAGATGCTAGAGAGCAGCAATGAAAACCAGGTCGTGTGCCTGAATTTTGACTGTTACCAGTCACACAGGGTCAGGCATGGATTCTCCATTTGTAGTGTTTTCCACTTGTCCTTGCTCCAGAAGTTCTGGCTTTTGGATTAGGAATGCTTAATCTGTATCTCACATATCTGAAAAGCAAAAGCTTTACCCTGGAAATCCCCCAGTAGACTTTCTGTTATGTCTCATTGGCCACACTGGATCTTATTACCACTCTTCGTTTCAGGGCAGTTTGCAAATCAGGCAACTAACAAGAGAAATAGGATTCATGATTGGCTTAGAGGAAGCCTGAATCATCGCCTGGGGCTGAGCATTTTATCATTCCAAATAAAAATCAACATTTCTTAGAAGACAAGAAGGGGCAATGGCTATTGGGTAGCCAACTAGCCATGTCTGCTATAGGCTTAAAAAAAAAACCCTAATTTTCTAAACACCAAATCCAATTGAAAAACTCTGTTTACTGAATTAAGCTATTTCAAATTGGAATCAAAACTACAGATGTTCTAAGATGAAATCAAAACAGTAAAGTAAACTTTGAGTCCCTGGTGATGATGCTAAATTCCACGGAGCCTTCTGGTTTCTGGTAATCAACGCCCTCTTTCAATACTCTGCTTCTAATGCAATTGTGGTCATGATATGAAAGTCTTCTGAAAAACACAAAACTCTAAACCAAAATCCTAGGTTAAAGAAATGAGTCCTTACATTCACTTTAAATGTGAAAGCTCCTTAGGGAATGGTAGCTTGGTTTGCTGGGGCAAGATTTACAGTCCCTTGGACAGACACAGAAAGATTTTGGTGGAAACAGCCCTCCAACCACCCCCCACCGCTGAATGCTAAGTGCAATTAAATTTTATTATGGTTTTTTAATCTATTCAGTAGCAAATGAGTTTAAGCCACTATAAAGAAGTACAATAAACTTTCCTTCAAAGGATTCCTAATAAAGTCTTATTTCCTTTGGAGTGTGAGTTTTATTGATGTGTACCCAAGGGCTACTTTTGCAAAAGGCAGAGATGTGACTTGTATGCTTTGCAAGCACAAATAAGGTTTTGAGTCCAAAACCTTTATAGGCCCTGTAAACAAAAGCTTAGTCCCTTTGTATTTCATAACTTAACCTGGTTTATAGCAGAGTTCCGGCCTCCATACTTGTGTGCTTTGTGTGGGAATACAGAATTGGTCTGCATCTTATTTAATACCATTAGACATCCTTCCTGGCTGCATTAGCTCAGGGTTTTGTTGTTTAACTATTTTGTTCTCTAGTTTCATGTAAGTTACATATATGCACAGGTAAATAGGGCTAGTTCTTAGCAAAGCCAGGAAGTCAAAATTTATATATAAACTCTGTATCTATTACTCATTCCCTTATGGGTGGCAAGCCTTTTTTCTTTCTTCCCTCCTTTTCCCTTACATAAAATTAATTTCTATCATACTTCATAACCCTGTATGTAGCCCTTCTCCCTCGAATTCTGAGATCGGTATACAGCCCTTTCTCCCTTGAATTCTGCTTTCCATGCTGTTCCCTACAAGAACTTTTTCTACATGGGCTACTCTCTAGCTGGGTTTTTTTCTCTCCTCTTCCTCCTTTCCATCATCCACTCCAGTGACCATCCCTGGACAGAGCCCTGTGCTGGGATTCTGCAGCCTCAGCTTTAAGTCTTAAACTTTAGTAGGACCGAAGGAGAAAACTGTCAAGAATTAAGAGCAGGATGAGACAAAGGATTAGTGGGAAAGGAGCAAGTGAGAAAGTCATAGAGAACCTTAAATTTGAAGTTGGAGTGAAGAGCCTGGAGCAAGGATGCCCAGCCTTTGTGTACAAGATGTGTAGCTATATGTGTCTTGGTACCACCAACAATCATGATTAAGCCACAGATGACCCTGGAGGCAACCATCAGTCTTGAAAGAGGGATTAAAGATACTGAGAAAGGGAAGAAAAACAGCTGATTTGTTTTTTTTTAGTTCAGTAAAAGCAATAAGCTGCTAACATATTTTTTTAAACAGGTTACTATTTATGCCTAATAATAGGTTTAAATATGTATAGAACTAAATATAAGATTGATCATCAGTTTATTCGATTATAATAAATAAGTTTTGTTTTCTGCTCATAAAGCGTGATCTGTTTTTAAAATCCTAGAAAACATGGGATGCGAGGGGTGGGGGTTCTAAGAGGAAAAAGATTAGTAATGAGATCCTGAGCATTTTCAATTTGACTTTTTAAAATTTACTGTAGCGGCTCGGCACCTGTGGCTCAAGTGGCTAAGGCCCCAGCCATATACACCCAAGGTGGCGGGTTCAACAATGATGGCTGCAACCAAAAAATAGCCAGACGTTGTGGCGGGCGCCTGTGGTCCCAGCTACTTGGGAAGCTGAGGCAAGAGACTCGCTTGAGCCCAGGAGTTGGAGGTTGTTGTGAGCTGTGATGCCACAGCACTCTACCCAGTGGGGATAGCTTGAGGCTCTGTCTCAAAAAAAAAAAAAATTTACTGTAGCTATATCTGTGTAATTGAGAAAATTTATGGTTACTTGCTAATTGCATCCTATGCAAACTAAATTCTAGAAAACATTCTATTGGAGGGCAGAGCTCAAACTCTGCTTTGTTTTATAAGGAGGTAAGGAAGAGAATGAAGATTTCTATAGTTGAGAGAGTTCTTTATTTCTGGCTTTATCAGGCTTTTTTGCTGAGTAGCTGCTTGAAAAAGATGGTCTCAGAAAAGATGGTAAAGCTAGCTGCAGAGAATCCAGAAATGGTAAGTGCTCTTGGCTGTGTATATTTTTTGCTTTAAGTTTCTACCATCAGCTGACACTTGATGACCAAACTACACTCATGAATTCCCTGAGGCAGCAGATCTGGTCCTGAAGGGAGAAATCCAAACCACACAGAAGGCAGCTCCTCTAGCTTTGGTAGCTCAGAGCTCAGAATGGCAGGGTGTAAGGAAGGCTGGCTTTAGAATTCGAGCCATTTTTCCAATGAGAAGTTGTCTTTAGACTACAGACAACTCTTTGCCATCTACTCTGTATCATTTTATTTCTGCCTTCACCCAAATGGAGACTTTTGGGTTTATCATAAAAGCTACACCATAAAGTCAGGATCTTGAGGAATCTTTTCCTTTTTTCTTTTCTTTCTTTTTTTTTTTTTGAGACAGAGTTGCATTTTGTTATCCTGGGTAGACTGCCATGGCATCAAAGCACACAGCAACCTCAAAGTCTTGACTTTAAGCGATCCTCTTGCCTCAGCCTCCAAAGTAGCTGGGACTACAAGTGCCTGCCATGATGCCTGGCTATTCTTTTTTTAGAGACAGAGTCTCACTCTGGCTCAGGCTGGTCTTAAACTCCTGAGTTTAAACAATCCACCCATCTCAGCCTCCCAAAGTGCTAGGATTACACACATGAGCCACTGCACCCAGCTGGCAGGGATCTTTAATACAGTGGAGATGATCGTAAATAAGGTCTCAAGTTTGTCTCTTGAAAGAGTTCACAGCCTCTTGATACTTCCATTGTGCCAAAAGAAAATGCCTTTAGTAGTTGGAGAAAGCCATTGAGTCAAAGAAACTATCAAAGCTATGATTTTTTTTCTCAATGTAAAATTAAACTTTGTTTTTCTAGGCTGCATTTATTCATTAAAGGCCTGGTGGCCTATTGAAAGCATTGGTGGGCAGGCTGTAGAAAAAAAAATTGCTAAGATTTTAATCTTTTTAATTGCCTGTCATCATGATGATATAAGAATGTCCCAAATAAGACAGTATAATTTTTTTTTCTATTTTGGGGGCAGTTTTTGGCCAGGGCTGGGCTTGAAACCGCCACTTCCCGTATATTGGGCTGGTGCCCCACTCCTTGAGCCACAGGCACCATCCAAGACAGTATAATTTGATTTTTTAAAATGATTACAAATGCTAATGCCTGGTTGACATTTGTCAACTTAATTTTTTTGTAGACTATTACACTGATCTTCAAAAATACAGTGGAAAAACATTTGGAAACTTCCCTAATGTTTTCATTTAAATTTAGTCTTTTATAAAAGGATGGATGGCATCTTTAGTTAACAAGGGTCTTTTCTTGACTTTACAGATTTTTCCTAAGAAAATAATTGCACTTTATACTTATTTCTCTTTTTTTCTAGAACTGAAAATATTTTTCCAGGGAAAATACATTTCCTGCCTCTTAGTAATAGCATATTTCAAAATGTACTAGAGAGTAGTAAATCAAAGCAATAAAGGAATCAAGGAGACTCCTTTTAAAAGAATAATAAAATCCAACCTCTTAGGCAGGATGGGCCCTCTTAGGTTCTGAATTATATCTATGTAAAAAGAAGAAGAAAGAGAAGAGTAATTAACTGAAGTGGTCTCATTAAAAGGGAGAAGTGCTCTTAAATGTGGATAAATAAAATGTAAGGGGCTTGTTACAGGAAATACTTGAGGGATGAATAGCTAAGTAGTTAGAATAGGGAAGGTAGTAATCTATTTAAAGTTTTCAAGAAAAGCCACAACATTGCATTCTTTAGATTTGTACATGAATGGAGAACCATGATTTATCTTTCACAGGTAGCAAAATCAGCATATTAGTCAATACTCTTGTATTGCTTTATCCAAATATTCAACAAGTTTTATTTCCAAAAACTATTTTTTTTTTTTTTTTTTACTCATTTTGGTTCTCAGAAAGAAAAATTCAGACCTGTCCTCTTGAAAATTGAGTTTTCGGCTCGGTGCCTGTGGCTCAATCGGCTAAGGCGCCAGCCACGTACACCTAAGGTGGCAGGTTCGAATCCCCAGCCCGGGCCCACCAAACAACAAGGATGGCTGCAACCAAAAAATGGCCGGGCATTGTGGCGGGCGCCTGTGGTCCCAGCTACTTGGGAGGCGGAGGCAGGAGACTCGCTTGAGCCCAGGAGTTGGAGGTTGCTGTGAGCTGTGAGGCCACAGCACTCTACCCAGGGGGATAGCTTGAGGCTCTGTCTCAAAAAAAAAAAAAGAAAGATGTATTTACTATCTTTAATTAGTTATTACAGTAAATCAAGGAAGTCAAAACTCTTATCTGTTTGGAGTTGGTCATGCCTAAAACTTTGGCTATTTTAAAATACTTTCGATAAAACTTTTGACGTATGCTTCCTGCAATGAATGAGCGGCTGCTTTTAATCATCCTTCCCATGCAGGTTCGGCTTTATAAGACATTCCCTACCCTTGCTTGGTTAACGAAAGCCAATGCTTTGGTTAAGTACACAATTCCTATTTATCCCAGGAAGGCACTTCCCTCCAGAAATCTCAGGCACAAAATTGCTTCTGTGTGCAGAAAGCAGGTGGATAGTATGCATCGGAACCAGAAGGACAGGGAGTGAAATGGATGAGTCAGGGAAAAACCCCGGTGATGGAAGGGATTAGTGTCAAAAGTTAGTAAGACGCCCCGCCCAACAGCTCACATCTGTAATCCCAGCCCTCTGGGAGGCAGAGGCAGGTGGACTGCTTGAGCTCAGGACGTTGGGACCAGCTTGAACAAGAGGGAGACCCGTCTCTACTAAACAATAGAAAAGTTAAATGGATATTGTGGTGTGCACTTACAGTCCCAGCTCCTGGAGAAGCTGAGACATGGATCTCTTGAGCCCAAGAGTTTGAGGTTGCTGTGAGCTATGATAACACCACAGCACTCTACCCAGGGTGACAGGTAAGACTCTGTCTCAAAAAACTATTATTTGTAATCTTACTCACAAGACTCTTTGTATTGCCCAGCCTGCTGGCTCACACCTATAATCCCAGAACTCTGAGAAGTCACAGCTGGAGGATCCCTTGAGCTCAGGAGTTTGAAACCAGCCTCAGCAAGACCAAGACTCTGTCACTACTGAAAATAGAAAAAGTAGCCAGGCATTGTGGCAGGCACCTGTAGTCCCAAGTACTTGGGAGGCTGAGGCAGGAGGATCGCTTGAGCCCAGAAGTTTGAGGTTAAGCTATGCCACCATGGCACTCTAGCAACAGGATGAGACTGTCTCAAAAATAAACAAACAAAAAACTCAGTAAAAGTTTGACTCAGAGCATGCTGGCTATTTCTGACATTCCCCAAAGGACAGTAAAATAAAACCAAAATAAAATAAAATAAAAAAGAATGGGAGAACAGATATACATTTTGCCAAGAGGGACTGGGGTCTGATCTGGAGAGGTCAGAGCTAACCCAGGCAAGGTTATGAGGAACTGCACGTCTCGACCAGATTTTAGGAAGTAACAGGGCACTAGGGCTCAAGCCAACGGTTCCAGGTTAGGCTTATGAACCACAAATTTTGGTGACCGTGATGGTAGATTTCTACGGAGCTTCATGTAAAGCGCCAATGACACTCATTTAAAGAGCCATGTTTGAGGTACCCTGGAGGAAGGGCTGCACCAGGGCGGCTAAAACACCAGGTGGCCTGAGGGTGAACAGGAAAATAGGTTGTTATTTCCCCCCCTAAAGAGACCCTCTGAGTTCTCTGGTGCCTGCACTCAATGCCCAAAGTTACTTCTTGTTTTCTAAGACTTTGAATCGTACCTCATCATTTTTTTTTTTTTTCGGCTGGGGCGGGGTTTGAACCCGCCACCTCCGGCATATGGGGCTGGTGCCCAACCCTTTTGAGCCACAGGTGCCTAACTCATCTTTTAAGAGAGGAACTCAGTGGGCACTTAATGTACGCACAAATGTATACATACGTGGAAATGCTAGGCAGAACATGGTTTCTGCGAATCCATATAAAATCCAGAATCCTTTTTGTCTTATATTTAGACTATTTTGTAAGCCCAAAATGCACACTTATGTGGAAAATATTACACGAATAGGTACCTAAAAGCACCCTCACAAGTTAAAAAAAAAATAGTTATAGCATCAAAGCCGTGTTTGAGACATCATGGTGGTCACAGTCCCTGAAAGGATTCCCTGGAAGGCCAGATCTAGCTTAGTCATTCAACGTGGCGCCTCTACCAATGGACAAAAAAGATCACAGTGACATCAGTCAGGTTCCTCCGAGGCCTCTGCTGCATCTCAGAGTCTCCTGCCTGAGGGTGGGGGGAGCCCTTGTAGATTAGAGCTTGGGTTTGATGTGTGTGATCTCACTTTCCTTCTCATCCTTGTGTTCGGGGGCATTTTTGGCTACACGGTTTTGATGTCAGTGATTTTTCTGCCTGTGACAGTCACTAAGAGACTGAAGGGAACCCAGACACGGCTGTCCGCTGACAGAGGGCCCAGCAGGCTGGGGAATAATGAACAGCCGGCCCTTTGAAGGCACGTCCCAGGGAAGTACAGACGCTCAGGTTGACAGGTGTCGTTTCCAAAGAATGGAATTGTGTGGCCAAGGCCACAGAAGGAACAGCAAGCCTTGCCTCTTTTTAAAGTAGAAAGTGGGGACGAACCATGAAAGAACGCAGCTTATTCTTGTACAGGTAAGAAATAATTGTTACCTTAAATATGTATTCATGTGATATTTACATGAAAAACTTGAAATAAAACACTGTGTGATAAGCAGATGTGCGGAACTGGAAATTTCACTGCTTTTCATTTCTACTTATTTTTATTTTGCAGGAAGGACTATATTAATGAAACCTGACTGGGAAGATTATCCATATGAAGTATAAATATGTATATTCAATATAGATCAGGCGTCCTCAAACCACAGCCCACGGGGCACATGCAGCCCGCCTACGACATTTATCTGGCCAACCGGGTGTTTTTGCCGCTGCTGCCTGTCCTGCTTAGCAGCTGACTTATCCCAGGGGCCGAAGTCCAGCCCTCCTACAGCCTGAGGGACAGTGAACTGGCCCCCTGTTTGAAAAGTTTGAGGACCCCTGATATAGAACATCATATACAGATACACCACATAAATAAGCATTGTAAACTGTATATGTTTTATGCATATGTTTATAAACTGGGGATAGTTTGTACATATTATTATACACTTTGTATTTTTTGTATATTTTCCCATTTATAAATAAAGAGAATTGTAGTAGAGGCTAATTGGTAAAATATTTCCAAGACATAGAGGCAAAATATTTACATGCTCTGAGTCTGACAAGGGCTGATCACTAGACTCTAGAGAGAATTCACATAATCAGCAAGAAAACAGTGAACAGTCTCATTTGTAAGTGAGCAAGAAACTTGAACACAAACCCCTCTCTGAGGAAGACAGACGAACGGCCAACAAACACACGAAGAAAATGCTCATCGTCCCTAATCATCAGAGAAGTGGTAATCAAAACCACCTTGAGATATCGCCTAACCCCAGTGAGAATAGCCCACATCACAAAGTCTCAAAGCTGCAGACGCTGCCGGGGATGTGGAGAGAAGGGAACACTTTCAAACTGCTGGTGGGGCTGCAAACGAACACAACTTCAATGGAAAGAAATGTGGAGAGTCCTCAAAGAGTTAAATGTAGTCCTCCCGCTTGATCCTGCAGTCCCATTACTAAGTATCCATCCAGAAAAAAAAAGATTCATTTTATCAGAAGGACCTTCGCACTAGAATGTTTACAGCAGCTCAGTTCACAACTACCAAGACGTGGAAGCAATCTGAGTCCCCATAAGCCCAGGAATGGATTAATAAACGGTGGTACATGTATGCCATGGAACACTATTCAGCCCTTTAAAAAAAACATGGAGACTTCACATCTTTTGTATTTACCTGGATGGAGTTGAAGCACATTCTTCTGGTAAAGCATCACAAGAATGGAAAAACAAGTATCCAACATACTCAATACTAATAGGAAACCACCAGAAAAAGACTTGCAGACCCGCAGGAGAGAAAAATGCAAGTATATTTAAGTGTGTGGGGGAAAGACCAGAGAGAAATAAATTGGTAAGCTTTCACCTCACGTGCCCAATGGGAGGGTACCAAGTGGGTAAAGGGCTCAAATGCAAATTGAACTTCACCTTAGAAATGAAAACAGTGGCTCGGCGCCTGTGGCTCAATCAGCTAAGGTGCCAGCCATGTACACCTAAGGTGGCGGGTTCGAATCCCCAGCCCGGCCCGGCAAACAACGATGGCTGCAACCAAAAAATGGCCGGGTGTTGTGGCGGGCGCCTGTGGTCCCAGCTACTTGGGAGGCTGAGGCAGGAGACTTGTTTGAGCCCAGGAGTTGGAGGTTGCTATGGGCTGAG
Source organism: Galagoides demidoff (assembly GCA_963574575.1). Taxonomy (NCBI): domain Eukaryota; kingdom Metazoa; phylum Chordata; class Mammalia; order Primates; family Galagidae; genus Galagoides; species Galagoides demidoff. Next base: position 3,041 of record CAUYQV010126782.1, on the reverse strand, counting down.
ATGCCATGGCACTCTACCCAGGGGGATAGATTGAGGCTCCGGATCAAAAAAAAAAAAAAAAGAAGAAGAAGAAATGAAACCAGTAGGGGTGGATGGGGGGAGGGAGGGTGATTGGAGGGGTCATCTCTATGGTTTATCCTACAAGGGCACAAGTGAATCTTCCTAATAGTAGAATATAAACGTCTTAACACAATAACTAAGAAAATGACACGAAGTCTATGTTAACCAGTTGGATGAAAATATTTCAAATTGTATATGAAAACACCACACTGTACCCCATGATACATTAATGTACAGCTATCATTTAATTAAAAAAATGCAAAGAACAAAAAACCTAATCAACAAAACCTAACCTCCTATGAATCTGCAATAAACAAAGAAACAAAATAACAAAATTAAAATTTCAAAGTAGTCTCACAAATTAAGAAAGAAAAAAGGGTGGTGTATGTTACATCATCTCTATGCCACAGTTTTAAAATCTATAATATAGGTTATATTATATTAATAATATAATATTCTATTTCACTGTATATGTGCATAATAAATTTTTTTAATATAATAATTTCTAAATCATATATAATACGTATCTACAGATAGCCTTTCCATGTGGCAGGGATTCTTTTTTTTTGAGACAGAGCCTCAAGCTATCCCCCTGGGTAGAGTGTAGAGTGCTGTGGCATCACAGCTCACAGCAACCTCCCAAATCCTGGGCTCAAGCGAGTCTCCTGCCTCACCCTCCCAAGTAGCTGGGACCACAGGTGCCTGCCACAATGCTTGGCTATTTTTTAGTTGCAGCTGTCATTCTTGTTTGGCAGGCCCAGGCTGGATTTGAACCCACCACCTTGGGTGTATATAGCCGGCGCCTTAGCCACTTGAGCCACAGGCGCCGAGCCAGGGATTCTTATTAGCACGGTTTATGTAGTAATCCTTTTAACCTTCACAACACTATGAGATCATATTATGTTGCAGCTAGGAAAACGAGGCCCAGAGAGGTTAAGTCAGTTGCCAACCACACACAGCTCATCACGGACCCCAATTCTGTCGCAAAGGAATAACCACAACAGAACAGACATACCCCCACGCTGCCCTAATCCAACTATCCTTTAATGTGTCACCCTTGAGGTCTTTGTAGCCCTGTCTGATATTTTCTGGAAACCTCTATTTTGCTTAGGACATCCCTTAGTCTATGAAATGTAGCCTACATCTTTTTATCCTGTCCCCTGAAGTGCCTTTCAGAGCACAGACACCATTTTCAGCAGTGGCTCCCTGTGCAGGAAACACTCGCCTGACACCATCACAAGATGAGAAAATCACTTTATACCATGTTAAAATGTTGGCGGAATGTGCCAAAAAGTTATTCCCAGAAGTGCTGATGATTCAGACATACAACCAAAGCATAGTGGATTTTTTTTCCTCAGCAGCTAGAATGGCACAGCCATGTGGATGATGCAATAAAAATATTGCAAAAAGAAAAATAAATAAATCACTCCCTGGCTCTCTTGCTTTGAAACATGGGTTTCTTTATATATATATAAATGAACATAAAATATAAATAGGCAAATTGATAAATTGATAGAGTGTGTGTTTTCTAAAATTTTGCCAAAAATAGGATTTCAAATATTTCATATGGTATGCTTGAAATGCACAGTCTAAAGTGTCACAGTTTCACGCTCAGGAAATGTAAATGTATTTATTGGTGTTAAGTGCATTCTGTTGAAAAATCTGTGTGATTTGCCTGTTTAAACCTTTTTGTTTTGTTTTATTTGTGTTGCTTTGTTTTGACACAGAGACTCACTCTATGCCCTAGGTAGAGTACCGTGGCATCATAGTTCACAGAAACCTCAACCCCCAGGGCTCAACTGATCCTCCTGCCTCAGCCTCCCAAGTACCTGAAACTACAGGCACCTGCCACAAAGGCAGGCTAGTTTTTCTATTTTTGGTACAGATGGAGTCTCACTTTTGCTCAGGCTGTTCTCAAACTCCACAGCTCAAATAATCCACCTGCCTAGCCTCCCCAGAGTCCTGGACTTACAGGCGTGAGCCACCACGCCTGGCCTGACTTACCTGTTTAATGCTGTTAACAATTACTTGATCTTTCTACCTTTTGTCTGTGGATACTTCTCCCTCGCTGTGGGGATATCTTTAGCAGCTTTTTCTAGCACTGAGCCTTTGTGAACAGTCAAACCCAAACAGCCACCAACTAACCCAGGCCTGAATCCCCTCACTGGTCTTCCTGGCTAACTGGCACAGCTGGTTCTGAAACAGGAGAGATTTGACCTGCATTACCTAAGGCTTGGCTAGTTCTATGCAGGCGTAAGACTGCCCAGATGCACATTAAATGCCACAGGACTAATTTTCAACCTCAAGAAATGTACGTATACATCTCTGTATCCAAGATTTCAAAAGCTATCAATCAGCTTGTTTGCTAACCTGGTTCTCTTAGAATCGAAACGGTTTTTTTTGACTACTTCAGTCATAGTGCTACATTCAAAATAAGCACGGTAAGTTTGTTTTTTGCTTGAAATCCTTTCCCTTCCCTTTTTTTTTTCTTTGTTTTTGGATGCAGTGTCTCACTTGGTTGCCCTGGGTAGAGTGCCGTTGCATCATAGCTCACAGTAACCTCAAACTGTTGGGCTCAAGGGATCCTCTTGCCTCAGCCTCCTGAGTAGCCGGGGCATTGTGGCAGGTGCTTCTAGGGCTATTCAGGAGGCTGAGGCAAGAGAATTGCCTGAGCCCAGGACTTTGAGGTTGCTATGAGCTGTGACACCACAGCACTCTACCCAGGGTCACAGAGTGAGACTCTGTCTCAAAAAAAAAAAAAGATAGGCTCGGTGCCTGTGGCTCAATCGGCTAAGGCGCCAGACACGTACACCTAAGGTGGCGGTTCGAATCCCCAGCCTGGGCCCGCCAAACAACAATGATGGCTGCAACCAAAAAATGGCCGGGCGTTGTGGCGGGCGCCTGTGGTCCCAGCTACTTGGGAGGCGGAGGCAGGGGACTCGCTTGAGCCCAGGAGTTGGAGGTTGCTATGAGCTGTGATG